>JAOWBU010000499.1:0-25000 GCA_026212405.1 Petrea volubilis
ACCCATCCGCTCCAATTGTTTGTAGTGAAAAATAATAATTTATTTTTATTAATATCCTCTAACTCACCACGATGCATGCTTTTTTGTAACTTTTATCTATTTCTGTTGCATTTTGATAAACACCATTTGAAAGAGTTTGTTGATCATTAGAAACTGGCTATTTTTTTGTTTCAAAAGATCGTGTGAGACAATAGTCACCTTATGAGTGTGAGACCTCTTTATATTTAATTGGGGAAAATACACTTTGCACCTTCTACTATGTCATTTATAATATTAATCCCCATATACTATAGAAAACATCGCATATTTTCCTAAAATTGATTACCTTAAGCATTAATAACAAAATTATCCTATATTTTATCATACAAATATTTTGTCTTATTATCTTAATAGTAACATTGGTGGAAATGTTCTCGAGAACTGCCCATTAATATAAAAAAAAAATTTGTGGAAATATTTGATTTTAATTTTCTTTCTTAGTACGTTATATTTGAGAATGTCCAATAATTTTCTCAACTATAAATGTCCATTCATCGATTAAAACGCATTTATCATAAAGAACAATAAATAATTAAAATATAATACAAACAATTTTGAAAATAAATAATACTAAATAATTAAGTGAAATTGGTTGAAGTACTTTAAGTTCAAAATGATGGAAGCAAAATACTTCATTAGTCAATTATGCACTACTAATTAATATTAAGTTGTTCGAAAAATAATTTGTTTATATTTTATTATGACTATTTATTTGTTTCATAAAAAATGTACATAAATACATGCTTTACCTGAGAAATTAATTTAGAGAGTACATTTTTAAAATATATATTGTACTTAAAAAATAAAAAGTAACTATTTACATAAATATTGATATTAAAACAATAAGATAGAATATGTGCATCGTGAAATAAATGGAAATTTTGTCACTAGTATTGGGATAATCGATTTTAAGTGGGTAAATGATATTTTGGATAATATAAGAGGATAAATGTTACAAATGACATGGTACAAAAGAACAATGCATGTTTTGCCCTATTTAATTTGCACTTGCATATTAAAAAGTCATCACAAGATAGCACCGCCTTCCTTCCATTCTTTTTTTTCTTTCCCAAAAACAAAGAAATAAATGAATACGATGGATAAAAGTTCAGTAATATTGTTTTACCAACCTAAATGTGAATGAGATATACCATTCTTTTATTTTCTATATTTATTTTGTTGTCAATTTGAGAATCGGGAAGATTGCGTTTAAACAGAAAATATTTTTAAAATGTATGAATGATGATATCACTTCAATCTAAAAGGCAACAGTATATCATGCCTTGAATTTGAGTTCTCAAATTTCATCACATTATTTCATCTTTCATACTCATTATCTAGATTCATAATTCAAATCAAACCAAATTAGACCATATGGAAACAAACAAATGAGTTTTAATCATCAATTTTTGTCTTATGGTACAAGAAAATCAAGTGATAACCATATTCACAAATAGCACATGAGACACTAGTTTTTATCTTAACCCTAGTGCAATATTATTCATCATGATGATGAAAAATAGGACATGGATTCCATTAAATTCAAACCAATCACCACATCAAAAAAAAAATAAAAATTGAGCCCATACATCACCAAACACATAGTTTTTATTTTAAAGCGCTTTAATGTCACTAATAGTGCATCAAGTTCAAAATTAAAACCAATTAATGCTTAAAGCTCAAATCATCACATTTTAGTTATTTGTGTTATAAATAAGTGACAATTTAATTTTTTAACAAATTATCTAGTCAAATTCACTAACATTCACATCTTTAAATGATGTCGTTATTAGTGTTTGGTTAAAATTATTTAAAAACAATGTTTATTAGATCGGTAAAAATTGATCAAAAAAAATGCCATTCAAGCAAGTGTTTTTCGATAAAATTTGGTCAGATAATATGTCGGAGGGACTATGCTATTGGTATTAATTTATAATCATATAAAGGATTAAAGTACAATAGTTTTAAATTTAGAGGTTTTCACTTTAAATTTTAGGGGCTATTTTACGAGCTTTCTAGCTTATTTGGGGCCAAGGTGGCACTATACCAAAATCTAAGGGACTGCTTCGCAAACTTCAAAATTTATGAATCGACAAGACCTTGTCAACTCGGCATGATTCCATTTCTGAATCCATCTTTTCCCTTAGTTTTAGTCTCCCAATAGTCTCTGTTCACTATCACTCAGTAAACCCCCCATCTGGGCTCTGCTCCCAATCCCCCATCGGATCTCCTCCCAATCCCAAAATATGTACACATATACACACATAAATAAGTATATTCTTTTCAGTCAATCCATGCATACACGGTCCTATATCTATACAAGCGCGGACGTAGCTCTCAATCAACCCGAAAGTCATCCCAGATCAATCCCCATGGCCATCAGGTATCTGTAGTAGTGGATTACGCTGGTTCTTGGTTCATTGCTGTATATATATCGCTAGATAGATAGATAGATAGATACATACATAAATATATACATACATACATACAGATGGCTTCCCCTGGCAATCCAACCTCCCCAGGCGGAGGTCCCTTCGATATGCATAGATTACTCAAACCGTCTACTCCAATCCCAGCCCCCACCTCCACTCCCACATCAACCCCTAATCTTCAGAGCTTCGGCAATAATGGTAGTAATGCTAATACTAGCCTTAATTTGGTTTCAGCCCCTTTCCCACCCCCTTCAGCCTCTTATACTCTGCCCACAGGCGCTGGCAGTGGGCCATACTCATATTCACCCCAAACCTCCCCTTTCCATTATCATCCAATGTACCCCGCCTACTCAAATCCTCCTCAGGTGCACCCGGAATTTGCTAACATGCACCCTCAGAGGTCTCTTTCTTATTCTACTCCGCCGCTCCAACCCCACGTGCAGACATCTACTTCATCACACCACCATAATTTTCAAAACCCGCCAAATCCCCAAATCCCTAATAATCCGGGTGCCTGTTTGATGGCGTTGTTGAGTGCGCCACCTACTACGCCGGAGATTCCCCAGCAAATGACAATGCCGATGCCTCAGATCCACCCCACTTCGTCTTCGGGCTCAGATTTTTCTGCACCACAGAATCTCAACATCTTGCCCTCTGGACCGGGTATAGTGAGTTCACACCAGCCCCCTGTGATGCGCATGCTGAGCAGTAAGCTCCCTAAGGGACGACATTTGATTGGAGATCATGTGGTTTACGACATAGATGTTAGATTGTCGGGTGAGGTGCAGCCTCAGCTTGAGGTTACACCCATTACAAAATATGGGTCCGATCCTGGACTTGTTTTGGGGAGGCAAATTGCGGTTAATAAGACGTATATATGCTATGGGCTCAAGTTGGGGGCTATCCGTGTGCTCAACATTAATACTGCTTTGAGATCATTGCTTAAGGGTCTAGCTCAGGTTTGTTACAACTTTGCTTGTATAGATTTTGATTTTGTTTCTTAAAAAATTGGTTATATTGTTTATTTGTTTCTATACTTAATTTAAATCTTAGTATGTACATGATCATATTGTTTTTCCTATTGATCAAACTGAATTTGGATTTTAATTACTTCTAGACATTATTGATGTTACTCGCTTCACTGCCGAACTCATTCATTTTTTCGTTGATAATGATATGATGCTGTTAGCTTATTATGTGAGGATCAGCCTTGTCATTCAAGTTTTCTTATATGTGGCTAGCGTTAGTCACTTGATAGCTAACATGGTTATTAGGCATAGTTTCAAATGTTGCTTTTCACAAAACAACAGGAAAGTGTTTGACTATGGTACCATGGATTTCTGGGTATTTAGTGAAATAGGAGTCATATGCTTTTGCAGTGTAGTGAGTCCTGAATAATGATATATGTTCCTGAACAGATTTACTTTGGCATTGGGTGTGGAATTTGTTTTCTGTTATAGTAGACAACGTCACAGAGATGTTAATTTTCATGGCAGGGATAAGGTTCTGTGTAAATCCTACAAAAAATATATCTTGCTTTGTCTGCTAGATTTCATGCATGCATTTCCTCTCATATTCCTTCACATGATTGGTGGCGAAATGATTTGATCTAAGTTCTAATTTGTAATTTTAAAAAATGACTTTTTCCTTAGCATGACTCTTTTTATTTCTGGATATTTTGAGCAAGCGTTTGTAACCTATCTTGATTTATTTCTTGAATAATGTATTTTCTTCCAGAGGGTCACAGACATGGCTTTCTTTGCTGAGGATGTTCACCTTTTGGCTAGGTTGACTCTTTGTCAGTTGTTTCATGATTTTGCATCTTTTGGTTTGTTTTTAATATGTTAATTTGCTTGCCCACAGTGCAAGCGTGGATGGCCGGGTTTATGTGTGGAAGATCACTGAAGGTCCGGATGAAGAAGACAGGCCTCAAATTACTGGAAGGATCTTCTTTGCCATTCAAATTACTGGAGAGGCGGAATCTGTCCATCCTAGAGTTTGTTGGCATTGCCATAAACAAGTATACATCCCTTTGACATTCAGAGTTTGCGGTTTGCAGCTGTGCTTTTATGGTTAACCAAATAATCTTGTCATCTCACAGGAAGTTCTTGTAGTGGGAATTGGGAGACATATTCTGAAGATTGATACCACAAAAGTTGGAAAAGGTGAAAAGTTTACAGCAGAGGAACCCCTCAAATGTCCCATTCACAGGTTGCTTGATGGTGTCCAACTTGTTGGCAGCCATGATGGTGAAGTGACTGACTTGTCTATGTGTCAGTGGATGACCACCCGCTTGGTATCTGCTTCAGTGGATGGAACGGTTCGTTGTAAAATTCCAATTCGCTCTTCCTAATATTCTATTTTGTTAAAATCTTCTTGAGTGCTAATCAGGAATAATTTGATGATAACTTGTCTCTTACTTTAATTGCTACTGTTACTTTCTTCATCGTATAGGGTGGCCCAGGGTATGTCTACTTGTATTGAATCAAGTACAGAATCATTACAAGCATTCTGTCCGTTTGCGTGTGTCTTGCCAGGGTTGGATGTGTGTTATCTATACACACTTCACATAACACTCGCAGATGCTTTGCATGCACAATATTTAAACTACGCTGAGATCCTTCAGTAAGTTTTCTAGGATCTATAATTCTGGTAGTTAGTGATTATGTTGTCGATAAGGCTAATAGGTTTTAGATGAAGGGAAAGATCAGAAGTTGCTTTAAGGCTGTGACCTCACTTCTATAGATATGAATCCATTCACTAAGGCGAAAATGCATGCAGCTAAGAAGTCCCAAATGCTATTAGTGGATTGCATTAAGCCCTTTGAAGTGGATCCCATTGCTCTGTTCCATGTGTGGGCCACCATGGAGAAGAAAGGGCTGGCAATTGTCTTGAAAGCAAGTTGAAGTGCCAAGCCCCAAGATAGAAGAGATTTTGGTTGAAGATATTTCTTTTTGAAACCTCAAGACCAAAGATGGCTAGGCCACGTTGAGTATTTCAAGTTTAAAACAATAAGATGAAGATGAGGCCTGAATTAAGGATTCAAAAGCCAAGGCGGGCAATAATTTCCCTTGTTTTACGATAACAATGCACTAAACGGTTAACTGGACTGGAAACAACGGCCCTTTTAAGAAATTGCAACCTTCCAAGTTAGGAGTAGCCAATCCATGGGTGTATCTTGTGTCCTCTTCTGCATGTCATGTGAAAAAGGGGTCGTATTCGTTACTTTTCACACCTCTGATGCTTTATTAAGACACTGAAACAATTTGCAACAAACACACTTCATACTTCATGTCAGGTTGGCTTGCGTTCAGCTGCTGCTTTGAAAACTATTTGATCATGTGAATATTTATATCCTGAATGTGCCACCATACACCTATCATAGTAAATTACAGTCGGCTCTCATCTCTTATTGCATCTCTCTAGTATTGTATAGTTAATTTGGTCTTTGATAACTGACCTTCGTTATCTAGATTTACTTGAGTTATAGGTTCTAAGATACTGAATGAATTGCGTAGTTTCTTTGTAAATTCCAGTTTGTGTATTTTCCACTTCTATAAATCCCTCTGTTGCCTGGACTTCATCTATATTGACTTGAGCATGCATTGCCAGTTGGGACCCCACTTCTCTTTTCCTAATAAATGATCAAGAGATATAGCTTTTTTAGATGACTTAGTATGTAGTGTGTTTAGCAGTTTCTTGCATCATGTTCACATTTGAAGTTCTTAGTACACCAGAGATACACAATCTCGTGTAGTTTTTTTCTCTTGAAGGGTCTCCTGTGGGTTGCGTGTAGAACTTTAGTCTGACTATCTATATAATCAATTTATGATTGACTCAAGGTCAGGCCTACCAGTCTTGAACATTTGTTTGGTGACCAGGTAAGTCAGTTTGTTGGTATCATCCAGTTGCTTTCTAGATTTTAATTCAATTGCAACATAGTTTTCTGTTCTTCTATAATAATCTAAATTAAACACGGTTAGAATAACATGTCTTATATGGAGTAGGTGATGCTGTTGAGACAATATCTACTCTGAAAAGTGTATTTCTTCTGACGTGAAGACACCTCCGATAGTGAATTACTGGATAACCAAATAATGATTGCATGTTTAGGTTATGTGGTACCTGGTGGTTCTGTAGTCATTCTTTGCTGTTTTGGAGCCAACTTGTGAGTATTCACCTTACTTTTGTTGGTGGTTGCAGATAAAGATTTGGGAGGATCGGAAGTCAGTACCAATTGCAGTTCTCCGGCCACATGATGGCCAACCTGTTAATTCAGTCACCTTTTTGGCTGCTCCTGATCAGCCAGATCATATCATACTTATCACTGGGGTACATGCAAAAAGAAATTTCCAATATTGTCATGATATATTTTTCATATAATTTCTGTTCAGTGTAAATAATAAATTCATCCTTACCAAGGATCTATTCACTGTGGATTATCTAAAAGTTTTGTTGTCAAATTTAAGTTTGCTTTTGATTTTATATTACTGCACTCAACTTCTCAAGGATACATGCAGGGCCCACTGAATCGGGAAATCAAGATATGGATATCAGCAAGTGAAGAAGGCTGGTTGCTCCCTAGTGATTCGGAATCATGGTACTGTACTCAGACATTGGAGTTGAAAAGTTCGGAGGCTCAATTGGAAGAAGCTTTCTTCAATCAAGTAGTAGCCTCGTCACAAGCTAGTCTTCTTTTATTGGCAAATGCCAAGAGAAATGCTATATATGCTGTACACTTGGAATATGGTCCTAACCCTGCGGCCACCCGCTTGGACTACCTAGCAGAATTTACTGTCACCATGCCAATACTGAGTTTTACAGGGACAAGTGAGTTACTACCTCATGGTGAACAAATTGTTCAAGTATATTGTGTCCAGACACAGGCTATTCAGCAGTATGCTTTGGACTTGTCACAGTGTCTGCCACCCCCTATGGAGAATTTACTTTATGAGAAGTCAGACTCTAGTGTCTCAAGGGATGCTGCAACTACTGAAGTACTTGCAAGGGTGGAGCCTTCTTCTGGCAGTAAACCAGTGGAGATATCCATGTCTAGTTCAGCAACCAAAG
Source organism: Petrea volubilis (assembly GCA_026212405.1). Lineage (NCBI taxonomy): Eukaryota > Viridiplantae > Streptophyta > Magnoliopsida > Lamiales > Verbenaceae > Petrea > Petrea volubilis. The sequence goes on from JAOWBU010000499.1 coordinate 7,542, forward strand.
CATCCATACAAGAAAGTGGCTTGGAGAATGCACCTACTGTTAGATACCCAGTTAGTGCTGCTTCTGCCGAGTCACCAGCCCGACAGGAATTTGCTTCCTCAAGTATGGATAGCAAAACAGTTAGCACGTCTACAGTTGCTAATGATAGTGATATTCCTTTCTCTACTTCACCTAAAATCCCTTCGAGCCCCAGGGTGGCCAGAACTCTTTCTGGTTTTAGAAGTCCATCTAGCAGTTTTGAGCATGGTCCTTCAGTAAATGATCACAGCACAGAGCTGAAAATCTTTGAATATGCTGTTGACAGACAAATTGATAACATTCATGCTAACTTGTCTGATGTGGCTTCATTGGATAATGATTTGAGGAATGATGACAATAAATTTTCTCAAGATGATATTTCCATGACCCTGAATCATCCCATTAAGTTCAAACACCCCACTCATTTGGTAACTCCTGCTGAGATATTGATGGCCAGTTCATCTTCCGATGTGAACCATATGAATGAGGCCCAAAGTGAGGGTGACCTAAATATTCAAGATGTGGTAATTAGAAATGATACAAGGAATATTGAGGTAGAGGTCAAAGTTGTGGGTGAAACAAGATCTATTCAAAATAATGATACTGGGTCTCGAGAAGAACGTCAGACTTGTGTGTCAGAGAACAAGGAAAAGCTGTTTTGTTCTCAAGCGTCTGATCTTGGACTGGAGATGGCTCGAGAGTGTCGTGCCTTATCACCTGAAATTGTGGAGGACGCCACGCAGTTTAGCGGGGCTGGTGGAACTGAAGCAGATAACCAATCCTCTACCATAGTAGATGAAGTTCATGAATCTGCTAAGGATGTTTCTAGCGAGGTTGTTGATTGTTCAGCTCCCATGCCCGCTCAGCAACCTGCACCACATACAAAAGGGAAAAAGCAGAAGGGAAAGACTGCTCAAGGACTAGGCCCCTCTTCACCATCACCTAGTGCTTTCAATTCAACCGTTTCTTCTGTTGAACCAGGCATTATGTCTGGTACTCCCCCTGTAGAAACTGCATCTGCAGTTTCACAAATTTTGTCCATGCAAGAGATGCTGAGTCAGGTAATTCTATGTTTTCCTTGTAAGTATCATTATGATAGCTTCGAACTGGTTATTGTTTTTTGGCATCACACTATTTAGTAATTGTTCTATCTTTTCATTACGTGTTTGCCGCTTGGTTTCTCTTTGTGTTTTGGCTAAAAGTCATGGATTGCTAAATGTTCTTGGTTTGCTCTTATGATGAGAAATGAGTTTGTGTTTGTTTCAAGCCTTATGATAAGAGTCTTTATGGATTGTGGTTTCGTCATTACCTCTTAGGTAATCTAAGTTTATCTTATGGCTGCCGATCATTTTTTATTTAAAAGAAATGTTAATTCTCATCAAAATGCCAGTAGTTTTGGCAAAATGTTCTTAAATTTTTGGATTGTCATGATTTTCACCATTCAAAATGTGCAAAACTATTTTGTACCCATCAATATATGCAGCTAAAGACAAATATCTGTCTGCAATCAAGGATGCCATTGCAGGTGGATTTTCCCTGTTTAAACAGTTGCATCACTCTAATTTGGTTCTGTCATGTCTTTCTTGTGGGCAGCTTGTGACCATGCAAAAAGAAATGCAGAAGCAGATGGCAACGATGGTTGCTGTTCCAGTTACCAAAGAAGGCAAACGCATTGAGGCAACCTTGACCAGGGGCATGGAGAAAGCTGTCAAAGCCAATTCTGATGCGTTGTGGGCTCGTGTTCAGGAAGAGAATGCGAAACAGGAAAAGGCTGCACGGGAGCGTATGCAGCAACTGACGAATCTGATCAGCAATTGTTTGAACAAAGACTTGCCTGCTATTATAGAGAAAACTTTCAAGAAAGAACTGGCTACGGTTGGACAAACTGTGGCACAAACAATTATTCCCAACATTGAGAAAACAATATCCACTTCCATCGCAGAAAGCTTCCAGGTGAACATTTTCTTTGTTTGCATATGAGCTAATCAATTCTGGGATCTTACTTGGTTTATGTGATCAGAAAGGGGTAGGTGATAAAGCTGTCAATCTGCTGGAGAAATCAGTCAGCTCCAAACTTGAATCCATAGTTGCTAGGCAAATCCAAGCTCAATTTCAAATTTCTGGCAAGCCGGCCCTTCAGGTAGCGGACAAGAGAATAAGTTATATTTGTTTTCCTTTCATTTATTTATTTTGGGTGTAATTTGAAATATTTGTCCAGCCCTTGGGGAAATTTGTTGACAAGAGACTTGCTCTGTCCCATTCCTACAGAAGGATTTTGATAGAAAACTTCTATTCGTTTTGGGTGTATCAAAGTTTCATGTATAATTCATGAATAATGGCACCAACAAATTTTTTGTTTCTTTTTTTACATTTTCTGTAGATTATGTGATTTGAGAGTGACTAACTAGTGAAAATCGTACTTGCTTTTGGTCAAATAATCCTTTTCTTTTGTGTTGCAACAAGAACTAATGACAACATTTCTGCTTCTGAAAATGAAGCCCATGTTGCGGAATTAGCCAAGAAGAACCCTCGCAATGACAATATGTTCGAAGTAGTATTTGAATTGGCTTTTCTTTGTTGCAGTAAAGTCATCACCATTGGGATCCATAGGAATGTGGAGAATAAATTTAAATGGTATAAAAACACTTAACCCCCCCAACTAGGAAGCTTTTTACACATTACGATACGAGCTTTTACGATTTGCTCTTTACCATCTGAACTTTACAATTTTTACACTTAATCCCCTCTGATCATTTTCTGGAAATAAGTGACTTTTCACATAAGGACACATGTCCTATTTTGGATCAGTTTTATTGCCGGAGAATGACCATAGGGGGTTAAGTGTGAAAAATGTAAAGGTTAGATGGTAAAGTACAACTCGTAGAAGTTTGTATGGTAATGTGTAAAAAGAACCATAGTTTGGAGGGTTAGTTGTTTTTATCCCAAGTTAAATTACTTCTGCAGTGTTATAACTTCAAGTTCTTTCTGCACTTTCCAACAGAATAATTCTGTGGTTTGTATATATTTTGGCCAGATGGCTTGTCTACTCTCAAGTGCATATTTTCAACCCCCCCTTTTATATATATGCTTCCTGCCTCCTGCTTCTGAATATATTCATATCATATGCTCTTGACTCATAATGCAGGAATCCCTTAAATCAAGTTTGGAAGGTTCCGTGATCCCTGCATTTGAGATGTCATGTAGGACTATGTTTGACCTGGTTGATACTACATTCCAGAAAGGAATTGTAGAACATACAACAGCAGCTCAGCAACAATTTGAGGCATCACATTCACCATTGGTGCTTGCGCTGAGGGTACCAAATCTTACTATCTTCTGCTTATGTCTCTTGACTTATATCTACTAGGTCTTGTAATATTTGTTGTTTAATTTCAGGATGCTATAAATTTGGCATCATCAATGACTCAAACTTTGAGCAGCGAGCTGCTTGATGGGCAAAGAAAGTTGTTAGCTCTCACTGTTTCGGGAGCAAATTCTAAAGCCCCAAATCCATTTATTAGTCAAATAAGTAATGGTCCTTTGGGTGGTCTCCACGAAAAGGTTGGATCTGGTTCTTGGTGTTTTAGAGTTTATATCGAGGCAGTGTAATCTAAAGAAGTTGATATTTGCTGCTATTATATCTATCTATTCTGAAATGAATGTTTATATTTTAGCTCGAGGTACCTCCTGACCCAACAAAGGAGCTATCTAGGCTGATAGCTGAGCGTAAATATGAGGAGGCTTTCACTGCTGCCCTGCAAAGAAGTGATGTTACCATTGTGTCATGGTTGTGCTCTCAGGTATGGTTTGTTTTGCTGTTACATGATTTAGGTATACTTTAGTTCAGTGAAGTTGGGATTGCAATGTTAAAGATTAGGATTGATTCCTGTTGTGACAACAAAACTTTCCTTCTCTCCAATAGAGTTTTCCAAAAATAAATCGACAAATGTAAACTAATAGCGGTAAATAGTTTTATATCATTAGTATCTTTGGGCATGTGGGTGAAGCATAATGATCCTAACTGTTGGAGGTAAATGTATATCTGATGCCAAGTGATTTTGTTGATTGTCCCACAATACTTTGGTTGGTTGGGGTTATGTTTTGACTCACAACTGAGCTTATAGAAAAAGCATTTTTCAATGAGATTCAGTTGGTTTTTGAACTGGGAGATAGCACCTCATCTTTGTGCTTTCTGTCCATTCAGTGCATTTACTAAAAAATTGGACTCTTTCTTTCTGAATACTAACACTGATTGCCAGTAACACGTCATTTCGATTTATGTGCATATTGAACTCTCTTTTTAATTGTCTGCATAACTATTTCGTCTTTTACCAGGTTGATTTACCTGGGATTCTGTCAATAGATCCCCTACCTTTGAGCCAAGGTGTAGTCCTGTCTCTTCTACAGCAGTTGGCTTGTGATATCAGCAAAGACACCCCTCGGAAGCTAACGTGGATGACAGAGGTTCTTTCTGCTATTAATCCGACTGACCGGATGATTGTAGTGCATGTACGCCCTATCTTTCAGCAAGTGTATCAAATATTGGATCACCATCGCAACCTTCCGACCACGAGTGGTGCCCAACTTTCGAACATTCGCTTGATCTTGCATGCCATCAATTCTATGCTTATGAGCACTAAATGATTCCAATTCACTGTTGGATAAAAGAATAATGAGGTCCATTCACAAATTTTGTAAGACATTGGAAATATGTGCAGAAGATTGTGTGAATTTCAGTTTTTCCTCTGTTAGTGATTGGATGGGACACTATTTGTCGATATGCAATTTTGTATCTGTTACACTTGTCTTCATTTTTGTGTCCAGTGTTTCTATTTGTACTAACTAGGAAGGTTTGTGTCCGATTGCATGTATATTGTTATTTTCAAATTGCCAGGATTGATCAACTTTTTAAGCTAATAATGATATAAGCTAATAAGTTGTGAGATTTCATTAGTTAAATTAGATGAAATTTTTTACATTTTATTATAATTTTCAGAATCACTATACTAGTTTTTTGTATGGATAGACGGGTCATGATATTCACGTACGAATGTATCATTCACCAATGAGTAGATAGATGGTAATGTGTATGATCTGATAGTTTTCTAAAATTTTGTAAGGTACATACAACGAACTGCGTTCCTTATCATATTTTATATTTATGTCTTCTATGTGAATTATTGTTAAAACTTGCTCAATGCAGCATTTATTAAGTAGATATTGCTAAAGCATTTATCATTTTATTATGTATTGTTTTTGGCAATGAACCTCTAATTTCTTTTTCTTTATTTTTTTTTTCTTTTGTAATGCGAATATTAAGTTGAAATCTGTTGCGCTTTGGCAAAGATTTAGAGACAGTTGACGAATGCTTTTGCCATTTGCGGGGGCACATGAGTTCCTTTTGTGTGTGCGCGCTCGCGTGTGTATGTGACACATTTAGTTCAGTAAGATGGCTTTTGATTACAGTATTTGTACCGTTATAACTTATTATGATCTATTTGATCTTTCAATCGATTAAACATTTTAAAGTTTGAATTAAGTTGGATAGTTATTAATCATCACTTATGGATATGTTTGGAATCTAAAGTTTGAGATTAGCTTGATAAGTCCCAATCCAAGAGTACATAGTTTATTCTCCCATAATTATCTTTCATATTTTCTTGCAATCCACAAAACTTCGACTATTATACGAGTCAAGCTCATTTATGACTTTTTGGAACCTCTCGAGCCTTGCGAACCTTTTTATTTTTGGATATATTTTTTATTATGTATTACGTAATATTAAATAATTTTTAATTATATCAAATATATTTAAGTACGTAGCTAATAAGTATTTAATAACAACATCCGCATATTATTCAAAAAATCAAACTCTTTGAAACTCCAGAATTTCATTTCACATCCTATACACTTTAATTTTGATGATCAGGATATAATAGACAAAAGATTTTGATGAAATGAACGATTTAGATCTCGTGTAAAGCCGACCTTGAACCCTAAAACAATAGACTCATTGAGTAGGAGGTTGAGTTTGAGCCTGTTATAATCTACTCAAAATTCTCGAAATGAATCTGGCTCGACTAGTCGCCCTGGGTGAAAGATTTGATGATCCCTAACTAGTGCTTCAAGGATTAATTAACTTTTCACTCCCATCCAGGACCTCGCTTTCAAAAAGGCTCAAAACATATTATAAAGAAGCCAAAATGGCACTTGAGTCGTCCACGTTTTCCATTTTCCATCGGTGCCCAATTTCGGTGCACCTTCTTAATCTTTCTTTACTTCATTGTGAATTGACCACACAACAAGAGATGCGTAATCAAATATTTGGGACTCTGTCCCACTTTGTTGCCACGTTTGTGCTAATTAGCACACTGGAACTCATTTCCGTCTTGTGTTCGGTGGCGGAACCACTTACAATTCAAAAGAATATATCTCATGAATTCAAAGTTGCTCTATATGTTACATACACATATTTTATGAAATTTGAATGACCTCCCTAATTATTCTTCGACGCATTTTTATTTTTACTTTGTAATAATAATAATAATAAACCAAATAAGCCCAATAATAAAAAAAGATCAATAAAACCCAAATAACAAGACCAATACTTTAAGTTGTCTTGGTGCATTTTATTTTATTTACAAGTCCATTCGGACACTAAAGTTATCCCTCAACACAAATGCACAATTACTAAAGGCGAAAGTGCCTTTTGACTTCACCTTTGTCACAAAAACATCCCCGTTCCATCTTATTCTTACGGCCGACGAGTATTCGCAGTTTAAGAGTACATTAATCAAGATCAGTATTTAAATTTCAATGGAGAGTGTTGGGGCTCAGCAAGAAAAAGTTGGTTAGTTTTTCTTTTCCTATGAAGTTTTATTTTTTGTGGTGTTATAAAATAAAAGTATAATTTGCACTTTGCACTCAATAATATGTGAATGAAGCATTTTGCATCCTTAAATAAACAAAATAGCAAAATGCATTTTAAACTTGGATATAATTTTGATAGACTGCGGCCTTACCTATTTTTAGGCCAAAATACTACTACAATGAAGGTTAAAATCAACCCCCCCAGACCCCGGGCAAAAAAAAGGAAAGAAAAATTACCTCTTTTATTATTTTAGGGGTGAAAAGTGCCCGTTAATTAATTAGGTGAAAGTGTAATTGATATATATTTTAACATTAAAAGAGTTATCCTAATTAAGGTTTTGTAAATAGTAATTAACTTTTTTAGGATCTACAAAAAGTATAATGTTGGAGGATGAAAAAAAGTACTGGATAATTATCCAAATTTAGGTCTAAGTCAAATAATATTTTTCAAATATTAATTTTAAAATTTTATATAGTTAAGCATATTTTCTATACTATTTTATATTATAATTTTTAGCATTTTGTAAGTGTCTAGTTAAGTGCAAAACAAAAAAAAGCTTAAAAAAATGAATTAGAATTTGATATAATAGACGTTTGCATATTTTAATCATGTATGCGTGTGTGTGTATATATATATATGTGTGTGTGTGTGTGTGTGTGTGTAGACTTTTTTGATATTTATTCAAAACATTTGTGCACTCAATTAAATGATAATGTTTCAATATTTTTTTTATCTCTCTTTTATACTTTTGGATAAAAATTGATAAATTTTATGATATATATATATATATATATTAATTTAATATTTATATTATTGATAGCCTAAAGGCTGTAGCCCTTAGGTGCACTCCTGACCTTGAGTTCAGGACTCTGCCACTGCTTGTGTTCCTTCCCTTTCCTCGAGTGCCAAAACACTTTGCATCTTGTGTTGTGTTCCTTCCCATTCACCTCCGTTCATTTTCACATCATGTAATACACTAGTTTGAATAGATGAAAAATATATGCACTTTTTAATTTACTTTTCTCTTTGGTTTGTATCACTTTTACACATAAATCATCCATCCAACTATCCAACAAGTGTAGAGTGAAAACAAAGGAGATTTGCAGTCAAGATCCTCTTTTTTGTTTTTCTCATGAAATCAAAGGATTGATTTTTAGATCAATCAACTTGTGGACATGTGGTTGTCTTGTCTTGTCTTGTCCATGGATCAAAATTATTCACTCAGCATTTTCACGCACAACTTGACAAAACTTAACCTGCTTTTTATAGTGGGCATGTTTATGGCACATCTCGAATCACGAATCTAGATATTGAAAAATCAAATTCAAACTTTTCCTTCACAAAATAAAAGCCATTTTTGCAAAAGTTTTCTTTGATATCGAATTAATGTCATCAGGAATTAAAGGGCAGAAAGATCGAAATTGAACAAAAAGTCTTAACAAGTACTGTTTTGCATAATAGAAATCAAACTTCACATGGGATGGCAAGTCCTTCAGCCAATCAACAAAACGCCACGTCTACTATACTCTCGAGTCGCCAATATTAAACAACCATTTTTTGCTGCCATCACAAAAACAATCCGAGAGAGAGAGAGAGAGAGAGAGAGAGAGAGAGAGAGAGTTGAAACTTGAAACTGATGGAACTAATGATACTAACGAAGCTTTCTATCATTAAAATCTGCCTCTATAATCAGGTCAAACATATACCCAAACTGAAAGGGGTAAGAAAATCTATGCTACAAATTCGAAAAAAAACAGTAATAAAGAGGGGAGAATTTACACAAGCCTTTTCTAAAAAAAAAAAAATCTGCCGCTGAAATCGCCACATGATACATAAATAAATAAGCAACGTACAGTGGCAACAAATCACCAGCATTGATCCGTTTCCCATCTCCGGGTCTGGTAAAATCTGCCCCGACCCGGGCTCCGATACCCAGATACACCACCCCTACTGCCCCACGGGCGTTGCGGATCAACGGCCAAATTCGAATCGTAGACCGCTCTGGAGTTGGGATCGGACAGCGTAGCGTAGGCGTTGTGGATCTCGATGAAATCCCGGCCGTCCGTCGACGAATTAGCGACGGCCGAGTCCATGAACCGCGAGGTCGCGTCGGGATGGTACAACTTGGCAAGCGTGCGGTACGCCGTCTTGATCTCCACCTGCGACGCGTTCCGCTTGACCCGGAGGACCTCGTAGAGGCTCCGCCTCCTGTCCGGCAAAGCCGACGGGGGCTGCGCCACCTCGGATACGGCGGCGCGCGCGAACATTTTGCGATGGCGGGATCGTTGTTGGAAGGTGAGAGATGGTCGAGGAGGGAGGGTGAGGGTTCCCAGCATTGAAGATGTTTTTGACTGAAATTGAAGAGAGATTTTTTTGGATATGGTTTTTGGGGAAAGCAGGAATGTGACTTATGTGAGCGATTTGTAGAGAGGGGTAAAAATGGGTGTGTTTATGAAAGTCAGCATGGGGGCGGGGGTCGGGGCGGGGGCCAAGGCAAAGCTGTGTGTGCGTGTTTGCTAAGGGGGATTTACTGTGTGCTGACAGGGCACATTGGATTGGTTTCATTTGCTGGGTTTTCAATGATGTATTGAAAATATGATTATATGAATTGGATCGGATAGAATTTTCTATCCTAAAATAATATTTTATTTTATATTTATATTATATAAATAAAATTATTTTTTTAATTATATACTTGATCGAAATTTTTTATATTTAATCTATATTTATAGATTAAAATAAAAAATAAAATATAATTTTAGTTGGATGACCGTAAAAATTATGTAATAATTTTAATTAAATGAATAAAAAATTAAATTTAAATAGATACATGTTATTTATTTAATTAATGCGGTGCATTGCGTCAAATACAGGATCTAGCAGATCGATTTTCTAGAACGTTACCATCCAGTTTTGGGGAGATATGGATTTGGTTTTATGTTTCTTCCAGAAGAATCATCAAAAATAAATTATTTGTTGTAGATAGCAGACATAGGATAAATCATCATTTAATAAAAAAGAAATAACTCAAGTATTTCTCAAAAAGAATTTAATTGAATTAAAGATATAACACATCTGGTTTTTTTTCAATAACCCAAAAATACCGCACATTCTATGTGTGTATACAATATAACAAATATGTATTTCAATTTAATACTTAAATTTTTTTAGGATAAAAAAAATATATTATTAAATTTTTTTATAAGAATACTCTTTAAAAATAATTTGAAATAATTTATTAAATTATAATAATTTAAAAATAAAATAATTATATGACATAAAATTATATGATAAAGAATAAACACAAAAAAAAATCAAGTAATTGTAATTAGAGAAAGTGGTTTGTGGATTGAGAACATGAGTTTTTTAAATTGGATGTAATATTACAATAGTGACTTTTTTATTTACTTGTTTATTACATGTGTTTATTAATTAAAATGGTAAATTTGGCACATCAAAATTTAGTATCTGGCTTGAATCAATTTTATGTGAAATTTCAATTTTAACCACAATTTTACATATCTCTGTTTATTTCGTATAAAATTGAAGGGCAAATTTTATAAAATTACATAAATAACCGTCATTTATAAGACAAAAATGACTTTCTTTTTATAATAGTATAGATAATAAAAGAATAAAATTGTCGTATGATGTCGAATTTCTATAATTAATTATTAATGACGGGATGAAGGGACAATGCCTAATTTATGGTTTTGTTTCTAGGAACATTTTACTAAAATAATATAATTTTATATATTTTTTTACCAATCTACCTTGGAATTAGAATAGACAACCAATTTGTCTTAACTCATATATATTATGTACAAGTTAGGTACTGTATATTTATTATTATTTAATATATGAACAGTGACTTGTATACACTATGTATGAGTCATTGTTCATATATTATTTTTTTTTTATTTCGAGAACAATAACTCGTCTACGGTATCGTCCACACCGTAGACGAGTTACTATTCACTTTATTTTTTTTTAATTTTGAGAATAGTAACTCGTCAATAGTGTAAACGATTTAGTGTGCTCTTTATTATTTTTTTTAATTTGAGGAATAGTAACTCATCAATGGTGTAGATTAGTTATTGGTCATGAACAATAACTTATCTATACTGTGTATGAGTTACTATTCCAATTTGTTAAAAAATAATATAGAAATAGTAACTCATATATAGTACAGACAAGTTACTATTCATTGATTAAAAAATAATAAATGTACAGTAACTAGTACAAAGTGTGCACAGTTACACACTGTATACGAGTTATGATAAAATGAGTACACTTTTCCATTCAGAGGTAGAATGAAATTTTTTATATAAAACTATATTATTTAAAAAAAAAAAATTGGTTGGTAGAGAGAAAAATGTGAGGACAGGGAATGGAAGATAAGAAAATAATGGGAAAGAAATTATTTTTTTTTGTTTGGTTATGAATAAAAAAATGGAAAAAATGAAAAAATTGATATGGGGCTCACTAAATTTTTTGCCTCCCAAAATTTGGAGGAAAATGAAAAAAAAAGGCTACAACAATTTTGTTTATTTTCTTTTCATCCACTTTCCTTTTACTTAGCAAATATGTGAAAACCACATATTTTATTTTCTTTCATTTATTTATTTATTTTTTTCATTTGTCAAATGCACTGTCGGGTATAGGGACCTAAACACATAGTTAAAGGAATAAAGTTACATTTACCCCCCTTTTCTCCTTCTTTAATATACAAATTGATATAGTAACAAAAATGACGCGGTCGGTTTATGATTCGCTGCGTGGCGGAGTTTAATATGCTCTGGGTAAATGGTGGCCCACCTGTCTAAGAGGAAAGAACACACGTGAGACTAACTAGTTTTGCCCCAACTTAGGCTCTTCGATGCTCAAGTTAGTTTGCGGTATTTTTCAAAGAAGATGATGAACAGTGGTATGCTATTCTTACATGTAATGTACTAAGAAAAATAATAGATACCTCTTAGGGGAAAGCCTTTTTGCTATTTATATGAGAGATGTTCCTGATGTGACGTGGTTGATGGTGGTTGGTTAGCCGTTCTGACATATGAAGTACAAGTGGATATGCTTTTTGTCACTTTTTGGACTCTCAAGTGATGGCTGACATTGTCTCTCATTAATGGGGGGTTAATTTTGCATTTAATGTATATCTTGAGCATTTATGGCCAAAGATTGTATTTATAAATGGCCATTTAATGCGTTGGAAATTGATAAGATGGACCTATGCGTAGTAAGTGCGTGTTAGGTGGCGATAGGTATAGGACTAGTCAACTATGCCAGCTGGAATTTGCCTATTGGCCGTTGAGCTTGGCTAAGGCTGAGTACAAGATCCGTGCCCTTGATACAACTAGGTTTGAGGGCACTCAATGCCCTAAAGCCACTTGTTCCCTTGTTCCGCTTGCCTTGTATAAGAGGCCTCAAGGCCCATAGAGGCTCCTCGTGGCTTTGGAGCCATGGACTTTATTGAGGGTAAGTCTGGGGGTATTTCCCCTCTTGTATCTTACACTCCGAGGCTTCCCATCTTTCACTCGAATGCGCTCTCGAGGACAATGAGTCTTTCCGAAGGCATCGGTTCTCACACTTAGTGACTTTTCTAGCATAAAACCTCTATTGAGGACAGGCTGGCTTAGAACTTCGATTGAGAACATCCTATTTGATCGAGAGCTTTGTTGCCCCCTACTTGGAGATCTAAACAGGTTTACCTTTACTGACGTATTAGGCTGAGGTAGCGCTTGGCAAATCAAAACATACATAAATAAATGCGCGTATGTGTGTGATATCACATTTATTGATTGAGTTGTTATTTGAACTCCATATTAGAAAATAAATATAGTCATTTTTAAAGTTTTTTTTAGTAAAATGTAATATATATTGTAGTTATAAACCTTGTGAATTGAAGAAGTAATTATATATATATATATATATATATATATATATTTAACTTCAATAGAAAGTATTGCTCGTAGTTTTAATTTGAATCTCTTTGCTCATATATCTCATTCAATGATAAATTAATCCATTGTAATTTAGTTCTTGTGGTGAATTTCATTTATGACAAATTTATTGGTAATATTTTGTTGTTGATTATTTATTTAGTTTTGTTTTATTGAATTATGTTACTAATTTTTGACATTTTGTTTCTTGCATAAAAATAAATCTAAAAAGCTGTGTAGCCATATTTTATGTGACATTTTAGTATCCTAAACACTTGTAGTTTCGATTTAGAGAGTGTTTGGCTAAATTTATAAGTTCCTTAAAACATCTTATATGATGTTTGAGAGTTTATAAGATGTAGTGAAGTGTTTGATAAAAATTTAGGGAAAAAATCTTATAAGCTTCTAAAATAAGATGGTTAGGAGCTTATAAAGTTTTTTTTTTAAAAAAAATAAGGAGGAATTAATTTATTTTTTAAGATCCTACCAAACTTCATATTTTCAACTAAATTAATTACAATTTTTTCATTACTAATATTTTATAAGTTACACACCATCTTAATTATCCAAATACATTGATAGCTTATTTTTAAAATAAAATCTAACATTTTATAAATTTCTAAAACATTTTATAAGATGTTTCACATAAGTTTAGCCAAACATCCTCTTAGTTTACTTTCTCCCTCTCTTGGATTTAATTATGATATTTTATTTATTTTTTAATTCTTTTTGAGTGCGAGGAACTATATTATCAGGGAACTCAAATACGGAAAAGATTTTATTTTTGTTAACCCTGTTAGGGTGCGTGTATGTGTATATATACACGTACATTACACATGTTTATATATGTATGTGTGTGTGTATATATATATATATATGTATAATGCATGTACATAGTTGCCGACTTCCGTTTAATTTTTTTTAAATCCACTAATTTAATAAAAATCAGAGAAATTAATATTTTATTTGTAGCAATGCGACTCACTGTGAAGTCGAAAACTTCTGTTACTTTTTAAATAAATATTAAATTTATGTCAAAATATTATACACTATACCTTTGTGTGCTATTTTTGTAAAAAGTCCTGAAATTAAACTCAAGGTTAGCTGTCAAAGCTTGTCCAAGTTTCTTTTTGTTTTTTTAAGCTTAATAGTTGAATATAAATATTTGTTTTGAAGACCAATTATGTTATAAGTCCACCGAGCAATGCGCAATGCTGTACCAGTTTTCTTTTGCCCAACTTGTAGGTTTCCTTTTCAATTTTCAAACCAAGAAAGCGTATATATCACTTTCAAATGTTAGTATCGGGGTCATATGTTTGTGCTCATTTTCCTATTTCATGAATTATTACCATTCTGGATCTATCCTAGACAATGTTTGGTAGCAAACAGCATTTATCCCTCCACGCAAGATGCACTGTCTATTTTTCGTTTTCCCACAAGTTGTCCAAATGTTCATATTTGCAACGTGATTTTAGTCAATTTCGACTGATCAAATATTTACCAGTCAGTTTTCGTATTACTTGGAGTTCACTTGAGATTTTCAGCTGGTTTTTCTCACCCACTGAAATAAAGAACAAGGAATCCACTTTCACAAATTAAGATTTATTAGCGTAACCAGCATATTCGACACGTGTGTAAGATAAATAATAGAATATAATTTCATTACAATATTTTAATAATATAAAACTAAAATTTTATTAAATTTTTTGATATAAATATATACATTTTTTTACTAATTTTATTATTTTACTATCTTTTTTATTTATAATATATTTATTAAATTTCTGATAAGTCAAAAAGTAAATTTAAAATAAAAACAATTTGTTTCATTAAAAAAATAAATAGAACTATAAAGTATATAAATTTGAGAAGATGAATGTGAGAGAGGAAAATAAATGGAGGAATGAGAAAGACACACCGTTGGAGAGGTGGGAAATGCGAGAGGAAAGAGAAGAGTAAGTAAAAATTATTAAAATTAATTTTGGAAAATCAAGCTAAACACCAAAAAAATATTAAATTCCCTCACACTTAATAAAATTTTATATACTATAAAGGAATAATTACACCTATATCCCCTGCGGTTTGGTTTATATATACTTATAATTTATTCTCCGGAGCTTGCATATATATATTTGCAAAGATTATTTTCGTCAACCTTTTAGGATCAGATTTTAAGGCAAAAATTGATGGAAGAGTTAGCTTCTATAATTATACAAATCTAAAAAGGATTTAATTGTAATACAAAAGTTGGTGATAAGAATATAATTATACGAATATCAGCAATATTCCTGCAATTATCCGTATATATTCTAAAAAGATAAGAACGCATACTTAGGATTACTCATCCACTACTATTTGGACCCAGCATTAATTCTTGTTCCCGTAACGTGCTTAGAAACTTCATAGATTGGATGTAATATACCCTGTTTGCATAAAAATTAGCATTTCTCATTTTTGTACGTTGAATTGACGCTGTCTTACGAGTCTACTAAAAAATTAGAAGTTTCATTGGACGTGTCAATTTTATATGTAGGTATAAAAATTAGCATTTCCTGCCTTTGTACGTCGAATTAACATTGTCCCACGAGTCTATTAAAAAAATTAAAAGTTCCATCGGGCGTACCAATTTTATACGTTGTACCCAGAATTCAAAATCACTGAATTCAATATAAAAATAGTAACTTTAAAATGAGTTTTACGTTTAGTGTGAACGTATTAATTAATGTGCAAGAAACACACAAGTTGAAGTCTGTTTGATTTGATTTCAACAAATTGTGTCTTAGACTTCTATTCGAAAAACAATTGCATTGGAATAGACAAACACTACCTTTAAGGTTTTACGTGCATACAATTTAATGTAGGACTTAAAATTTAGTATTTAAAAAATAAAAGAGAGTCTAAAAATTAAAAGTGAGAAATTGAATTGAAAGACGATGACTACTTGCTATGGATAATACAAACTTTATTTACAAGTGCATTGATGATATGGGTCATATCTACGATCTAAATACATTGACAGATTGTCAGGGGCTTTGATTACAAATAAGACGCATTGATACGATGGCTACACTTGAGTGCATTGAAAGAATCATATTGTCTTACGAGCATTGATGGCTTTGGCTACAACTTCTCATGCATGTGCTCGACATGAATACATGATACCATTTGGTCGCATTGATATCTCATCTCGAATTGGGACCAATCCGAGCTAGTGATGGCTATTAATTACTTCGTGACATTACAAATTGAAAATATTGATGACCTCATCTCGTGCCAAATAAGCATGACTACAAACACTCACATAACAATTTTCTACCTACCGAACTAAGCCCAGCTTGGTTCATTGGAGCTAATAGAATCAAAGAAGTGTAGACTTCGTAATTGAAGTGTTGTTGTTGTTGATTTTAGTTGATGTTGTGTCTTGAACTTGGTCGATCCAGCTCCTTTTTATAGATTTCAAGCTGTTATCATTTTTCCTTTATTTTTGGATTTGGATGATTTATGCAACTTGACCGTTCGAAATGGATAGACCTCTTTTATTCTTGTCATGACAGTTATGCCACTTTATTCTAAATTTGTATTCTTCAAACCATATGGCCATTATTTTAGGCACTTCTAGTTATAACAATGCCTATTTTTAGTTATTTATTAGCCTAACGACCCCTAGAGAAATAAGGGGTAATTTTGACTTAACTTATTCATATATTATTTTTATTTTTATTTTCATTTTTATTTTCTTTCTTGGTCAATTGGGCCGTGGGCTTTTATTTCGTTTTTGACGTTTGACATAGGCTAGCATCATACTACGTTGAAGCGACTTGGGCCCCTTTTTTTTTCCTTTTCGACTTGGTCCATTCCAAGATTATACAAAAATTCATTTTTGGGCCAAAACATATCTATATCCACGCGCGCGCGCACACACACACGTATATATATATATATATATATATATATATATATAAACTAAAATCTGGAAAAAACCTTAACTTGCTTGTCCCTCAATTTGCACAAGAATGGCTAGGGCCATTATAGATAAATGATTATAATAAAAATAAGTGAAAATATGTGGCATTTATCAAAAAAAAAAAAAGTGAAAATATGTGGCCTGAAAACAATTATTTTAAAAATAAATAAAATAAATAAGATCCATATGTTTGATGGAAGTGGTACTTGTAGCGACGATACCATAATTGTACTATGGGTTTCAACGTTATTGTCTGAACAAAATATTGTTGATTTTAACAGAACACCATAAACACATTCTTTAGGACAGAGTTGTCTACAAAACTATTCATTCGTATTTAGATCTAGGGTACCTGGCTGAACTTATCTTTCTAGAGTTCACAGGCTCCTAGAGTGTATTTCATGTCACACCTGATTCAATATAGAAGATAGTTAGATGGATGATATGTGTGTAAAAATGATGTAATAATTTTAATTTGACAAATCAAAAAAGAAAAATAAATTTAAATGTACACACACAATCCATCCATCCAACCAATCTAATATAGTAATATATTACACCTGGTGCAAAATCTACAAAATCGGGCGTATAGTTATTTAATTTACATAGAATGCTTGGTTAAACTTATCTTCAAAAGTTAATACATTTGTAATTTTATAAA
>JAOWBU010000500.1:0-25000 GCA_026212405.1 Petrea volubilis
CAAAATATTCAGGAGGGCTCCATGACTAGGTACAAGATAATGGCTTGTGAATTATGAGGAAGCCTTAGAAACACAATTAATTCCAGCAAAAGGGTCCTTTCGAGTAGCCATACACCATATAAACAGCTAAATAAAGGATATAAGTCATAGAAACATGAAGAAGGGCACAACTTAAAAAAACACACGCAATTTGTGCTCTGATAACAAAAGATACTAAGATGTTCAATTCTGAATGCTAGTTTCAAATAGGAAAACAAGAAGCAAATGCATGTAACGAAGGATTCAAATGAGTTCAGTCTGAGTTGCCAGCTGATGTGTAGGTGATGACTAAACGATGTTTAGAGTGCAACTCCATTCAAAAGTGCACTAGCGGAATTTCTTGAAAAGGTATGTGTTACGAGTTTCCATGTGTAAATAGCATAATTATAGGCTTAATTAGTAGCAAATCAATAGGATTATTTCCTTAGTTAGACTCGTTGTATTTGTATATATAGGTGTAATGCTTTTCTGAATAATACACACAAAATAAGAGTATTTTCTCTTTACATGGTATCAGAGCCCGCAAGAAAAAATTCTAGGGTTTGTAGCCTAGAAACAACAGTGGGCGTGGGTTATCGTTAGGGTGCCCGTTGTTTCTCACCGCCACCACAGACAGCGGCGGAGGGCGATTTTTGGCCAGCCGGTGGTTTTCCGAGGACCGGGCGAGCAGCGCGTGAGGCTCACGCGCGGGCTAGGGTTTTCGGCCGAATCTCACATGCCGGCGCGTGAGGGCGCGTGCTGAAGGCGGCAGGCGGCCGTCCGTGGCTTTCCGGCTTCAACTCGACGTTTCCGGCACGTTTCTGGTGTGGGTGCAGTTGTTCGACAGCTGTACAATGACCGAATCAGATCTGTTGTTCGATTGTACTGAGGTATTTACAGTCAAACTTGCAAATCTGTGTTTTCTGGATAATATTTGGGTTATTACTGTGCCGTGTTGGTAATAAAGTCTAATTAGTCGGTCAACATGAGTGAAAATAAGGGATTTATTAATGAGATTGTTCCCGCGATGTCAAAAATTACTGAGAAAAAATTAAATGGCTCTAATTATTTGGTATAGCGTAGGACGATAAGGGTTTATTTACGTAGTGTTGACAAAGATGACCATTTGACTGAAGAACCCCCCAAAGACGAAACTAAACAAGTTTGGTTAAGGGATGACGCACGTTTATTCTTGCAAATTCGGAACTCTATTGATAGTGAAGTAATGAGTTTAATTAATCATTGTGAGTACGTTAAGGAATTGATGGATTATTTGGAGTTCTTGTATTCTGGCAAAGGGAATGTGTCTCGTATTTACGAGGTTTGTAGGGCGCTTTATCGTGCTGAGAAGGATGCCAAGTCACTCACAACCTACTTTATGGATTTTAAGAAGACTTATGAAGAATTAAACATGCTTCTGCCTTTTAGTACCGACGTGAAGGTACAGCAAGCACAGAGGGAACAAATGGCGATAATGAGTTTTTTGGTTGGCCTCCCTTCGGAGTTTGAGACTGCCAAATCTCAAATCCTCTCCAGTTCTGATATCACTACTCTTCAGGATGTTTTCAATAGGGTACTATGTACAAAAGGCACGTCATCTCATCAGCAGACCAATATACTTGTTGCCAAAGGAGGGGGCAATGATAATGGAAGAAAGCCATACAACAGGGGAGGAGAAAATAAGAATGTTGACAACAACCGAAACAATGCTGCCCACACCATCATTTGTTATAATTGTCATGAACCAGGCCATACCAAGAGGCTTTGCAAACGACCGCCGAATCACAACCAAAGATCCTTAACTGCTAATGTTGTTTCTACTCCTAGTCCATCCACTGCTAATGTTGTTATTTCAGCTGACGAATATGCTAGATTCTGTCAATATCAAGAATCTGTGAAAGAGGCCACTCCAGTTACTGCTTTTGCCGAGTCAGGTAAAACTTGCTTGATCTCATCTTCAAACAAATGGGTCATTGATTCGGGTGCTACAGACCACATGACAGGTAATCCCAACATCTTCTGTAGCCTTCAATCTCACAAATCACCTTCCCCCATAACTATAGCTGATGGGTCCACCTATAGTATTGTAGGATCTAGCACTGTTAAGCCTACCTCCTCTATAACCTTGCCTTCTGTGCTCAGTTTACCAAATCTTGCCTTTAATTTGATTTCTGTGAGTCGGCTTACCAAAAATCTTAACTGTTGTGTTTCATTTTTTCCTGACCATTGCCTTTTTCAGGATCTTATGACGAAACAGATTATTGGTAAAGGACATGTATCTGATGGTCTTTATGTTCTTGATGCATGGGTCCCACGGTCTGTTGTGTGCCCTGGTATTGTCTCTCCATTTGAAGTACATTGTCGATTGGGACATCCTTCTCTACCAGTGTTAAAGAAGTTGTGTCCTCAATTTTGTGATGTTTCTTCATGGGATTGTGAATCGTGTCAGTTTGCGAAACACCATCGTAAGTCGTTAGGTGTTAGACCAAATAAAAGAGTTAGTTCTGCTTTTGAGTTAGTACATTCTGATGTATGGGGTCCTTGTCCTGTTGAGTCAAAATTTGGATTTAAGTACTTTGTTACTTTTGTGGATGATTTTTCGTGAATGACTTGGATATATTTTATGAAAAATCGATCCGAAGTTTTCTCATTTTTGTGCGTTTTGTGCTGAAATTAAGACTCAATTTAACATCTCTGTGCGAATCCTAAGAAGTGACAATGCTAAAGAGTACATGTCAGACTAATTCCAGCAATACATGACTCAACATGGAATTCTTCACCAGTCTTCTTGTGTTGATACACCCTCTCAGAATGGAGTTGCCGAAAGGAAGAATAGACATTTACTTGAAACAGCTCGCGCTCTTATGTTTCAGACGAGGTTCCTAAGCAGTTTTGGGCTGACTCTGTATCCACGGCATGTTTTTTGATCAATCGTATGTCGTCTACGGTACTCAGTGGAGAGGTTCCGTACAATGTACTATTTCCGAATAAGTCATTTTTTCCAGTGGAGCCTCGACTATTTGGACGCACGTGTTATGTGCGCGATGTACGACCCCAGGTTACTAAGCTAGATCCAAAAGCTTTAAAATGTGTTTTTCTTGGATATTCTCGCCTTCAAAAGGGGTACCGATGTTATTCCCCGGATCTCAAGACATACTTGGTTTCAACTGATGTGGTATTTTCGGAAAACACACCTTTCTTTCTCTCCCCCTAAGCCTCCAAGCCAGGGGGAGGATGCTGATTGGCTCATCTATACTTTTGCGCATCCGAGTACTTCTGGTGAACACTTTGAGGATGGTATTACTCCTATGGTTTCAAGTAACCAATTATCAGATAATGGTCCTTCCATTCCAGAGAAACGACCGATTGTTCAGGTTTACACCAGGCGACAAGAGACCAAAGATACATGTCCTACACCAGCTCCTTCGTCATCGGATCCTCCTCAAAATGATCTTGATCTCCCCATTAGTCTTCGTAAAGGTAAACATCAATGTACCCTTCCTAAATCTACTTATCCTATTGCCAATTTCATTTCATATAATCACCTGTCACCCTTGTCTAGCTCTTTAATTGCTTCTATAGATTCTCTCTCTGTGCCTAAGACTGTTAATGAGGCTTTGAGCCACCCTAGGTGGTCTAAAGCAATGCTCGAGGAGATCCTAGCGTTGGATGAGAATAACACTTGGGATTTGGTGAATTTACCTGAAGGAAAGAAGGTTGTGGGGTGCAAATGGGTGTTTGCAGTTAAAGTCAATCCAAATGGATCTTTGGCGAGACTGAAAGCTTGGCTTGTAGCAAAAAGATATGCTCAAACTTATGGCGTAGATTACTCCGATACATTTTCCCCAGTGGCCAAACTCACCTCTGTTCGACTCTTTATATCCTTGGCAGCCTCTCACAATTGGCCCTTATATCAGTTAGACATCAAGAATGCATTTCTTCATGGGGATTTACATGAAGAAGTTTATATGGAGCAACCACCTGGGTTCGTTGCTCAGGGGGAGTATGGGAAAGTACGTCGTTCGAAGAAATCTTTGTATGGCTTGAAACAAAGTCCTAGGGCTTGGTTTGGAAAGTTTAGCGAAGTTGTCCAAGAGTTCGGGTTAAATAAAAGCAAGAGTGATCACTCGGTGTTTTACAGAAACTCTGCAGCTGGCATTATTCTTCTTGTTGTGTATGTTGATGATATTGTCATCACAGGAGATGATGATACTGGAATTTCGTCCCTCAAAACTTTCTTGCACACTCGGTTTCATACAAAAGACTTGGGTCAGCTAAAATACTTCTTGGGAGTTGAAGTGATGAGAAGTAAGAAAGGGATTTTCTTGTCCCAGAGGAAGTACGTACTAGACTTGCTTGCAGAAACAGGAAAGTTGAGAGCTAAGCCAAGTAGCACTCCAATGAATCCTAATGAACATCTGGCGATCCCTTCGATGATCCAGAGAGATACAGGAGGCTAGTTGGGAAATTGAACTACCTTACTGTAACTCGTCCGGATATTGCATATGCCGTCAGTGTAGTCAGCCAATTTATGTCCACTCCAACATTTAAACATTGGGCAGCACTAGAACGTATTTTATGTTACTTGAAGGGAGCTCCTGGACTTGGCATACTATATACCAATCATGGACACACTCGCATTGAGTGTTTTGCTGTGTTTTGCGGATGCTGATTGGGCTGGCTCGAAAGTTGGTAGAAGATCCACCACAGGTTATTGTGTCTTTGTTGGTGGGAAATTTGGTGTCATGGAAAAATAAAAAACAGAACGTTGTGTCCAGATCAAGTGCAAAATCCGAGTATAGGGCTATGGCACAATCTACATGTGAAGTTTTGTGGATACATCACCTTCTAGCTAAAGTGGGCTTAAAGCCAGTATTACCAGCGAAACTTTGGTGTGACAATCAAGCTGCTCTTCACATTGCTTCAAATCCGGTGTATCATGAAAGGACCAAACATATCGAGGTCGACTGCCACTTTATCCGTGAGAAGATCCAAGAAAACATCTCCACGGGCTATATAAAGACAGGAGAGCAACTAGGGGATATATTCACAAAAGCCTTAAATGGAATTCGAGTTGAATACCTTTGTAACAAGCTAGGCATGATTAACATCTATGCTCTAGTTTGAGGGGGAGTGTTACGAGTTTCCTTGTGTAAATAGCATAATTATAGGCTTAATTAGTAGCAAATCAATAGGATTATTTCCTTATTTAGACTCGTTGTATTTGTATATATAGGTGTAATGCTTTTTTGAATAATACACACAAAATAAGAGTATTTTCTCTTTACAGTATGGCACCATTCACTGTGAATAATCAGAGAACAAACACAGGAAAAAGAAAAAAGAGAAACATAAAGAAGAAGAAGAAGAAAAGAAACAAACAAACAAGATCTATGAAAGCCCAAGCAAAAACTTACCTATGCTTCCTGTTCTTGAGTATGGTATTTGCTTGCTCATAAGCTCTCCGGCGGAAATCTTCAACTAAGTCTTCTTCGCCACTCTTCATCAACCCTGCTAAAACTGCAGCAGCATGCTCCCTTACCTGAACAAAAGGGTTTTTGGGTGAATTCTTGCCAGAAGCTATCTTGTAAATGGAGAATTGTCCTTGATAACAGAGCAAAAAAATTTATTTAGTGCTCACAACATACAATCCAAGGCATTTCATCTCCAATGGGCAGCTGAACAGACATAAATTTGTAAAAATATCATATTTGCTGGAAAAACTTGCCTCTAGTTGATTGTCCGTTAGAAGCTTCTCCACAGCTTGCCAGATCTGTTGTTTATCCATGTTAGAGAGGGTAAAAGTGTGCCTGGAGGAAGATTGCAAAGCACTATTATACATACTGTTGATTGAGCATCACAAAGAGAAAAATGATGCATTAAAACTAACAATCATATTAGCTTGGCAACTTCCATAAAGAAATGGTAACAACATGAAAACTAACAAACAAGATATTATGCATGACTAAGAGCAAGAGCAGTACCATATTCTTTGCTTACGAATACTGCATACAAAAAGATATCATACATCACATGCCAAAAAGGACACATCTGGCTACAAATAGTTGGACAATTGGGGAGCTATTCTATACATATGACTAAAGGATATTGACAAGGAACCAACCATGTCAACCATATCAAAATTCCAGAGGGTAAGGGAACCAAACATAAACAAGATAAAACTAAATAATGTGGCGGCTAGTGCCTCAGAAATACTACCAACCAAAAATCAACAACGATACCTGTACATGAAACTTCGCAAAAACGTTAAGGTTGCAGATCGCGTTCTCCAATTGGGATCACTGGCTAAAGAAAGAATAATAGGCACAGCTTTCCGTAGATGAGGCTCCCCACACACCCTCCATTTGAGCAACTCAAAAGCAGCCTTCGCCAGATTTGACAGATCTTTATGTGATGTTTCCTTCAGAACGTCAAAATTAATAAGTTCAGACCTAGGGCCCAAACAAAGATCGTTTTGCAGAAAGAGTATGACAGGACAGAATTTCAAACCAACAATTACAATAAATGAGGCCAGTCCATTTTCTTTTGGTTACACTATCTCCATAACATGTTCCAATTGTCTTGGAGTAGCACAACATAGATTATATGGCTGAATATAATTGTACTTGATTGTTGACAGATACAATAATGGAGGAGAAATAGCGTCTAATTGGCAATATGTTAGTGGCATATCTGAGTGTTACACAAGTTTGATCAGCGATATAATGCATCTCAAAACCCTGTTGGTTGAACCATTTAACATTGAATTAACTCTTTATGACGAGAACCAGACTTAGAATGAAAAAAGCAAAGCGTATTTTAATGTGGAAATGATAATTATGATAATAATTCAAGTTACCAGAATTTTAAGTGGATATTATATAATTTCTAGTTTGGCAAGCACCTTGCTCAGGTTGTTGAAAATCAGAGAACAACATGATTTGAATCTTTTGCACTTCAACTATCCTCTTCTGTCAAAAGAAATGCTTCACATGCAACACACAGAAATCTTCGCTTTCAAGTTCTGTTCAATGAACTGAAACCCATAAAGACATGATATTTTTATTTACTTCACTTCTTGAATGTTGTTGAGTGTCTACCATAAGGTCATGGTACTGACCCGACTCAAGAGCACTTCTCTAATTCTTCGAAAGAAGTCCTACAATTGGTATATGGATATGATTGCCACCTATTGGCAAATTAAGGTGCTTTCATATTGTGAGGATGGAACACCAAATTTCTCCAACATATACAGAACACTGGAGAAACAGGAAGACCCGACTGACTTTACCTGTAAAGATATCACAGGGTACAGAAGCTCCACGACAACATCCAGCAGAACTGAAGACCTTCCAGACTTCAAAGATGATATAATAAAATGAAACAACTGCACATAAGAAACAAGGAATCAATTAACTGAAATCAAGCAACGTCGGATAAGTAACTAGTCCAATGTGCATTGAGAAAATTACCGTTTCCATCCATTTGATATCATCTTGAGAATGATCATTTGACATCCCATTTTCCGATATTTTATCTGTTGAAATCTCCAAGGTTTCTGATGCACTAACATTTTGTATTCTAGTAACCAGCTCAGAAGCACGTTTCACCAGATATTGATCCCAGCATCCAGTAGCTTTTATGTCTGTGCTGCTGGCTTCCCCTTTACCGAAGTGATCATTGCCAAAAGACGCGCAAAGACGAAGGTTCGAGCATAATACAGAAAGGGAAACACCAATTGCTTCTCTCACCTGTTTACAAAAGAGATGTGAATTTAAAGACCGTACAAGTTCAATGTTCCTCATGCAAACACCTGAAATTGGACTTTCTATAAGAAATATCCGCATTCAAATATGAGAAGTGAATAATCGACTAAAAATGCAGACGCCCCGCGGAAAAAATACTTGTAAGTAAACAATAGTCATCATTTCAAAATCACACAACCACATTAAGGTACAGCAACCTTTGGAAAATCAAAAAATAACACATGAAAACAATGAAAATAGGAAATTGGAAACCTTAAAAAGACTTTTCCCTCGATTATTTCTTATTTCCACCCACGTTTCTGCTGATTCCGGCCACCACCAAGCAAGTCTCAACTCAAGATGGAACTTCGTGCATGTGTGCACGACAGGTGTGTGTGTGCGTGTTGAAAATAAGAATGGAAATCAAAAAGAACAAGGTTTAAAAAATAAATTGAAAAAGAATTTAAATTATTACATTAACAATCATAATATTTTCAAAACCTGATATTTCCACCCCATCCAACCACCCCAACATATCTCATTAACAATCAGATTATTCTTAAAACCTAACATTTAAACCCAGCTCCAAAATGATCAAAAGGATATATTCCTAACATTTGAATGTCACTCAGGAGGTGCAGATATAATTTACCCTAAAATAAAAAATCAATAATTATAGAGCTCTAGGCTAGAAAGATGTGACAACTGGTATAAGGAGCACAATCTGACAGCCAAAACGCAACATGGAACAGAACATATTTCATAGTTAGTGCACGCCAGATGCAGATATTTCTGACCTGTGCAGACGAGTGACTCATGTTGCACAGCAACTCTTCCAGAAGATTATAATGAACCAGTACTTCGGTTTCTGGCATTCTCGGAGGTGATACTTCTATGAGGACAGCTGAAAGGAAAGTATACCGTTTGGCAACTACAGAGGTCGTAACTGTTTGAGATAAAGGTTCCATCAGGCAATCAATTACTTTATGTCTCAGAAGAGGAGCCCTAGTTCCAGATTTCCCCTTCCCTGTGACTGCATAACGAATACTTGCAGCCCATTCTGGTATAGATTCCACAGAGGGAGCATGAATAATACTCTGCAACTGGGACGCCATCCAGCTGTCCCATGCTTCTGAAACGCCAAAGACATCAGAATGCAGCACTCCAGCAAATGCCTCAGCAGCAACACATTGCTTTGACCTCTCGTTAGCATCCACAAACTCCTCTAGTGCATTTCTCAAAGCTAGTATAACAGGCATGCCACATTCTTGAATTAGCCTTTTAAAGATTCGTGCAAAGTTTGAGTAAAAAGTATCACTTCCAAATAATGATATCCAGCTTGGAGTACGAGGCCATGAAGCAGAAAAATCAAAATAGAAACGAGTTATTGATTTGTCTGCAAAGCTCTGTAAGGAAGAACTTCCATAATGTCCCCTGGAAGGTGCAGTATCCACATCGGTGATAATATGAACATGAGAGAGACTATTCAAAGTCTCACTAAAAAAGCCTTCTTCCTGAAAAATACCAGTCAAAGCTCCTTCAAGAGACGACTTGGGGGCGCTGTCCTCTGCTGAAATTTTGTAAGGTGACTCTTTCAGAAGCGTGTTTAGAGCAGAGATTGCTAGTATTCTAGTCTGTGGAAGTTGACTTTTCAGATTCTTCAAAAAGTGACCTGAAATTGTCAAATTCTTAACATGGGAAAGTTGGAAAATATATAATTAATTTACTAAATGCATAACAGAGATAATGGAATAAATAACATGCAAAGCACTAAAAAACAACAATGTTAAGCTTAATGCATGCAGAAACCATAGCATCAAAGAAGCTTTAATTACAGACCAGCGATATCACTCAGAACTTTTGTTGGTACATTTGGATTATTTCTGGATGCCATAGCCAGCAACAGCAGAACTCTATTAGCCATTAAATTGTACCTGAAAGTGGGGCCATGTGAGGTAAGGTCAATCTACAAGTATGCACAAAATGTCTTTAGAGATGCAAGTCTAGATGTACAGTCATCGATGCATATTTGAGGCCTCAGACGTTATTTTTGTATCTATAGGCTAAAGACTTCAACCGCAATAATCAATCAATCCATGGAGTATAAAAAAATTGGAACAGTTTTCTACAAAAGGCAGTAGACAAAAATCTATACCGCCAATGCATGTTGGTGCTTTCGAAACTCATAGAACCAATTTCAGCAACCAAATCTGCAAAATCAGTCCCATCTGCATGATTGGCTGGTCCCCCAAAAATGCTTCTTGACAATCCCGCAAAATGGATATTATACTTGACAAATAGCTGTTGATTACAAACATTGGTAACATTTAGCACCCAGGGACTTCAAAAGAAATCTACCAAAACTCAGAGGTAAAGAAGTTGAATCTGGCTCACCTCAGTAATTGCTTTCTGAGCTTTGTGGGACTCATTATGAGAGCTTCAAGTCAAAATTAAATAAATAAATAAATAAGTTCATTTGCCTTCAAAACATACTTGACCAAAAAAAACTAAAATAAATAAAAAAGAAAAGCTATACATATAAATGAAAAAAGAAAATTTACCTGAACAAAATTCCAAGAAGGAATGATGAAAGAGCCTTTCTGTCCTGGATTTTGAGAGTGAACAAAAAGTGTGTCAGTAGAACTCACTGAAATCAGTTTACAACTAAGTACTTAGTATAATCAATTTCCTAAAGGAGATACCGTTGTTAAGCGCTTGAGAACAGTTTGGGATGAAAGAACTGCACAAGAACCTAAGACTGCATTTTCTGGCAAACTTGGATTTCTCAAATTTTCAGCAAGAGTCAGAACAGATTTTGAAATTGTTGATGGCCATCTTTTCATCATCTTGAGGATACATTTTGCAGCAAGTCTGAAGACAAAACAAGTCATTCACAGTTAATACACCAATCTTGCCACAAGAAAGAATGGTTTGCAGGGACCAGTAGTTGTGTAGTGAAGATCGCATGCATGTTGCACATCCACACATGTACAGAGTTTGACTGTCACAACTGCTGAGCCATGGAATTTTCCACATTCAAATGGAGAACAAACATAAACGCATGATTGCATGCAGAAGGACAAACAGTTATACACACACACACACACACACACAAAATTGTTAACTGCAAAACGACATGCAAACAATAAGCTTAAACATAAATATTATGCAACTAATACTCAAACAATCAAGCCGTAAGGACATGGAGAAAGATCCTTTTTTCTGCAGGAAAATATATTTCTCAAGATAAAGAAAAGACAAGATTATTAGAGAAAGGCATCCTCGATTACATTAAATATGGACATAATCAATTCTATATACATGCCAACACCAGCAAAAGTTGGCCACTAAAAGAAACAGGTTGTTAGGCCAAGCATGGTGAAATTTGTAAGGAATGAAAATAATTGCTGAACTCACCTTCGAACTGTTTCATAACTATGCAAAGAGAGATTAAGAAGATCGTCCATTAGAAGAATCACATGTTCTGATGGGAACATGTTCCCCCTTGTACGGAACAAATGATATGATGACTGCGATGATCTCCAGGTGTTGTGCATATAGGCTTTGTCTATAAGTGCCCACCTAGGCCTGTACAGAACACCTTCAGCATCATCCAGGTAACTGATGCATCAGAATTATTAAAACAAAGAACAAAGTGGGATAATTGACCTTCTTTTTCCTTTGGAATGAGATGACACAATAAAATTAATTGGAGGCTCAACAATAGCAGTAGATTCCAGCTTCCAGGCCTGCCTGTGATTAGACCACTCCTCATATTCCGAACTTCCTGAGATCAAACTCAAAGAAAGATTAGGACATCAAGCATCAAGAATGAAAGAGTATCCTATCTCTGTATGGGAACCTTACCATAATTCCCTAATGTATCCATTACACGAATGAGAAGTAGCAATAAAATGCTATCATCAGACTTCTCCTTCAACAAATATCTGTAATATCCCGACATGGTGAGTTTAATAAAAGGTACTCCTAACATAAATAAAGGGAGCAGAACAGTAGCACAGAAGGAAACCAAATTTACTTGCAAGTTTCATGGATGACATCAACAGCTTTCTGCCGTAATTCTGAGTTACCAACACATGCACCCGTTGCTCCGGCAATCAGAAAAAGAGAACAATCTGCCTCTTTGACCATCCCATTCTCAGAGGACGGCCTGAAATCAGGTAAACATGATAAAACACCTTGCAATGAAGAGTCAACACGCAGAAGAGTCACTTTTAAGTGATCTTTCTCATCTCCTGGGCATTAAAGGTGTACATTAGTCGGATAGTAAAATTGTAAAGAAAGTAAAAAAAATTCTTATGAATCTAGGAAAAAACGAAGAAAGGCCCCTCATGTCTGTTCTATGGTATGCAACCATATGCAAAGAACCGAGGTCGTCAAGAAATCTTTCTGAAATACATTAAAAAATGACAAGTTACAAAAGCCAATAAAATAGTAGATATACCATTTCATATATTCCGACGTCTATTGTTTGTATCTATATGGTACTTTAAATTAGTGTAAATATAAGTTCCTCCGATAGATATTCCCCAATCAACAACAGTTCTATGAATCCCAATAAAAGTTCTACTCTTTAGAAAATGAGCATCCAGAGTATACCAGGATCAGAATGGATTTTGGATTGGCATATAGTTAGCAGGTCATCTAGCGCAGATTCAAAGTGCAGCTTTAGAAGCTCATTTGCGAAATTAATTTCATCCTCTACAGGGACATGCCAGTTTGGTCCCATCACTGGCTTATCACTTGAAAAATCTTTAGTATCAATCCATCCCTCCAATGAAGTAGCAAAGGAATGATGCGTAACACACCTGAGAAGGCATGATATTAAGCCACCCATCAGAAACAGGCACAAATGTGCACACATTCATATCCATGTGCACATGCTGCATAAATTATATGAACAAGTTGCGTAGCAAATCACTGAAAGTTTGGGTATACTTGTACTGATCAATAGGATAATAGTGAATAAGGCTTCCTAAAAGAGAACGGAGAACGTGATCGCCAGCTCCATTAACCTGCAAAGTTGTGAGAAGTTTCGACATATTAAATCTTGACTACAAGAATAGCTCAAATGTTCATCTAAGGTCTGGGATTTCCTTTTCCCCTAAGGCATAGCTATTAAGCATGCAAATATCTCTCCTTAAGTCACGGTAACCTAATTAGCATGGATGCCTATTGCACTGAAGTAACTGAGTCAAACTCAATATAGATCCAATAGGTATCACCAAATGATGCATACCCAAAACATTTGCTCCACACAGTAATTGAATTTGAAGTAAGTTTCCATTACACTTAACAGGAAACTAGGCATCCTTCGATCAGCAAAATAAAGGAGGAGAACTCAAACAGTATGGATATCCAATAAACTTGAATACCCTTCATGATGGATATCTAATAAATTCTAACATGCGGAGACTAACACCAGTACCCACAGCAATCTTCTACTTAGGCTGGAGTATAAAGTAACCTAACTATTGTGATATATTTTCTCTTATGACTGATGCAACTGTTCCATCATGCATATTATTATTTACATAATGATAAATTTAAGCCGTGTAATCTCTTTAGATACGCAAGTCTTTCATAATCAGACGCGCACATGAACTCTGAAAAAGATTAGTCAAATCAAAAAAGCAGAAAGAAACCTTCCAAGATGTGGAATCAAAGGCAGAAGCAATAACTTCTTTGAATTGCTCCTTGTAGCGCAGAAGAGCTGGACCTCCATAACTGATCGCAACTGAGAGAACTTTCAACTGATACTCAATAGCTGTTTCAAGAGCTGGAGAGATGGTGGATTTTTCCTACACAAAAAGAGAAAAAAAAGGGAAAAAAGAAACTAAAGTTGGTATAATATCCAGGCAGAATTTAAATCTATCAAGATCCTTTACAGGAGGAGAACCTTTCTTAAGGATGAGGCATTAGGAGTCGCTCTACTACCAAAACCGGTGATGGGTGTTGCTTTCAAAGAAGAAATAACTGACTCTAAAATTGGTTTGATAAGTTGAACTGCTGCCTCTTGTGGATTTGAATGAACACAAGCACAACAAAGCAGTCCGACCTCCGCAATTGCTCCAGGAAGAATATTCGTTGTGACAAACTTGGAAATTTTTTTGAGTGCCTGTCAACATTAGATACAAGTTCAAATCATCTACTCAAACCAAAAAATACAAACACTGTAAACAAATTTATAGTATCATTCACAATCTAATCACCTGCTTGTAGAGTGAATCTGAGAGTCTCCCAAGCAATATTTCCAGCATACAAAAGTAGTACGGACCATCCTCCACCAGGAATGTCCCTGAAGTTGCTGGTGAATAAGTGCCTTCATTCCTGCAACAATGTTGACTACTTATTCCCAGTTTCATAACCTAACAAAAGCTGCCAAGCACTGACCAAACTTTGTACAGGAACATGTGGATGTGGCATATAAGACAGCATCAAGACCAAAAAGGCAGAATAACAGAAAACTGCTTACATAACACTACTAGGTTCCAAGTGTTGAAGTAGGGATAATAGTCGACAGAAGAACTCGTCAAGCCATTCTGAGAAGTTAAATGAGGGGAATACTGATCCATCATTTATATTGTCATCCAAGGTAGACATCTGCAGATGAAAGATCCTGAGCTAAATACTAATTATTATATGCATAATTAAGTATATGTGTTGTGTAAAGAACCTCACACTAGAGAATATAGAACCAATCAGTTGCATGGTTGCCAAGGTTTTGGGTGGATCATTGGCATCCATACCAAGCAATGCATTCGACAAAGAAATCATCAGTAGATCAGCATATGAATCAGATTCACTAACAATAGTTGAATCCTTAGGCAAGGCCGATAAAGAGGTGAAAAATAGTGATCTTCCAGCGAATGCTATAGATGTCACAGCACTCTTCAACTGGTGGGTAGCTGTCATCTGATTATAACCTCAAGTCAATTCCATTAAAGAAATGGTTGGAAAAACGAAAAGATATGCAGCTTCTTTATGTTAAAACTATTTTCACTAGGGATGCGAGCCGAGCAGAGCCGAGCCTGAGCCGAGTTTTTCAGAGCTCGAGCCCGAGCCCAACAAGCCAGGAAAAAACAATCTTGAGCTCGGCTTGGCTCGGCTCGTTTGGCTCAAATTTATGAAAAAATTATAGGGTCGAGGCCAAGCTCGAGCTCAAATATTTTCAACTATTTTATTATGTTCGAGTTGCAAGCTCAAGCTCGAGTTAGAAAATCAATATATTATTTCTAATTATATATATAATTATATAAAAATAAAAATAAATATTAAGAAATAAAAGCTCGCGAGCCGGCTCGCAAGCCTACGAACAAGAATTACTTAGCTCAAGCTCGGCACAAAACTTATACAGGCTCGGCTCGGCTCGAATAATTTGAATTCGAGCTCGAACCTTTGTCAAGCCTTGCTCGTTAGGCTGGCGAGCAGGCTCGAATCATTTGCATCCCTAATTTTCACCCATCTAACATGGTTTGACGAAAAAATTTATAGCCCCTGGATAGGACGAATGAGAGAAAACTAAAAACTGTCCAAGACATTTCTCACAGAAGAAACTTACAGTCTCCAAAGCCATATGGAACCTATTCGCCAAGAAAGGCAGAACCAAAGATGGCTCCACATACGACAAAATAGAAGTTGTGGCTGCCACTGTTTCAGAGAGCTGCTCATCTTTGCTATATTGGCCACGATCAATGAACTTTAGTACAGTATTAACAAAAGAAACCCTGTCAGACTGTCCCATGAATAGTTCAGATTGCTCACTGACAGCTTTGTTCCTGAAACAGTGTCTTTTTCAGAAATTATATCAACACATTGAAGTTTTATTTAGTCATTCTTGAAGGTCTCTTACAGTTGCTCATGTCGCAGCCGTTTCTGGAAGGTATTCACCAAGTGAAACAAAAACCTCTCCAGCGAGTAAGTCCAGCGACCACCATTCGAAGGATGGTAATACCTGAAATATCAAAAAAAAAAAAAAGGAAATAACATGTATGTCATATCGAAAATCAACACCCTAAATCAAAGAAAGAGGTGAGAAAAATTCTAGAAAACAAACTGCTCTAAGAGGTTGGCTAATTTCTCGAAATGCTTTTGTGCTGAGCCACCAGGTTTCAACAGATAAACCTGCATTGGCAGTGAGATGAAATGCAACCACAATTAAGTATCGCCATGTGAAACTTTTTGGTGGATCAACTACTAAGGAGTAAATGCAAATCTTACTATTGACTTAGCAATGGCTTTTGAAGGAGTGATGGTCCGATTTGCAAACAAAAATCTCGTGTTTCTCGGAACATCTACAGAGAAAGGGTATGATCCACTCCCATTAGCCACAGGAACCTGTATATACATCACATAGGAACTCAATTGGTAACGTAAGTCCTTGGATATAAAAGCTATGTCTTTCTATTCTTCGCAACCAAATGACTAAAATCAAATTAAACTTTTAACCATAAGTCTCTTGCTTGATAGGTTCACTGCCGCATAAAGATGAGCAATATTATAAACAAGAGGAGACAGTCAACAAACACTTTAGACACATTAGTATTACTACTCAAAAGAGTGACTGTAGTCACGGAGAGAACAGAGGTGTAAACCAGATGTCTTGATGGATGCATATATCATCATATCGTAAATCTAAGAAGCAAAAAGGAAAGTTGGCTCAGAGTTTAAGTCATTACTTGGAAAGCTTCTTTATAACACTTGTTGTGGACATTTCTTCAAGTTCAAATGGCAATTTTTTTTTTCGTAAAATCAAAATTAAATATAACTAAAGGAAAAGTACATCAAAATGGAAGAATCCACAAAGTACAATTACACAAGAAGACCCAAACAACACAAAGACATCACTTGACAGACCTTCCAGGAAGGTGGAAATGGGTAGACTCCATTCTCTACTCAACCACATATTAATCATGTTATGTGGAACTTTCGCCATAGAAGTAAGTCTACTCTCTACAACATTAACGATGACCCTTTGAAGAGAGAGAGCGTCAATATAGTCATTCCTATACATTCTATTATTTCTCTCTTGCCAAATATGGCAAACAGCAGCACCAAACACCACTTTAATCACAAGGTGTTTAAAATCCTTCCCTTTAGCTTGCACAACCATACATTTGAGTAGTTGTTGCCAATCACCTCCTTGCCAAGACAAATTACATTTTCTCAACAAGTAAGACCAAATTCTAAAGGTAAATGGACAAGAGAAGAATAGATGGCTATGAGTTCAAATAGCATTTTGCATTTTTAAAAAGGAGAAGCCAATCGTTTAATCTGGAGGTCAGCTGACAGCCATAGCAGAAACATTTCATGGGTTCTCCTAAACAATGAATCTTCTACAAATTTCCCCATAAATTTAAAAACACCGTAATCCATAGACTCTTCAATGTAGTGCACATTTCAGCTTAGAATAGCAGGAATGGTGAAGGATTCAATTATACAAATCTAATCACACAAACTTACCTCGAACATATTCAAGTAAATGTTGAACAGGTCTGGCAAGAAAGCTTCCCAGTCAATGAAATTGTAGCTCTTTATGACACGGGCGGTGACAGAGGCCCATTGGCTATTCCAAAACTGGCAATTTGGTATTGAAGCCCAGTGATCCAAACATAGCCTAATCCACTCACTGCAGTGAATATAAAAGAAATCAAAGTGTTGATGAAATCAGGCCTACGTAATCTTACAAAGAAGTTACAGATAACGCCGGCATTCCTTACTATTTAAAGAAGTCCTGATTTTCTAAGTTTGTAGGGAGAAAAAGTCGCACAAATCCAGCACCTTCAAAAGAAGCATTATGCCACGGGTTCTCCATTAGAGATCTGAAATTTTCGTCCAGTAAAATTATGAATTAAACTAAGGTAGATAACAGGCAAATCAAGACACGGAAACAACACAATGGATTGACTGATTGACAAAAGCTGAAAATGAACAATTCCTATCTATGAGGAGATCACATCAGACATCAAAGGGTAACTGTTGCAAATGTTAATTAATTAGTAAAAGTAGGAAATAAGCAATTTCTTGATGAGATCATATTATAACAACAAATTGAGAAATTGCATGCATAGGTACGAAATGGCATAACAAAATGGAAACAAACATCAAACAAGGGTTACCAATAAAGCTACAACACTAAAAATTTACAGGTAGCAAGTAATTACAGATGGTCGCTAACTAGTAAATCTACTGTCAAAGTTTGAAGAACTAAAAAAGATAATATAAAAGGAACCAAAAAAGTCCAGAATGGTACTCCCAAACAAGTTTAAAGCTATAATGCTATTGTTTGGTAAAATAGTCCTTGTGCTACAATGCATAAGTAATACAGTACATAGGCATGATCTTTCCTGCAAAAGGGAGGGGGAAGAAATATCGCATATATATATATATATATATGTACATATGTATATACACACACATACTGACCAAAAGAATACACACACACACACACACACTTGAAACATCAAAGAAGCGCTTCTAGTAGAGGATGACCATGAGTTTAGCAAAACAAGGCCAAGCCCTATCTGCTGATCTTACGACTACTTTTCAAAGAACAACACAGGACAGTCTAGTTGCTGATCTTCTTCACGGTAAGGGGCATAAAAACATTAAGTCAATTCAGACATCTCTCCACACGCATTAGTATCTGATGACTGCATGAACAAATTCATCATAATTACCCAAACTCTTAACTACAAAGGGTATTACCACAATTGCGAACAATGAAAAGTGTGAGAAAACCACATAGATCTTGTGAGTTATTTAAGGAAAATCTTTATGCATCAGATTGCATTCTTAGACTAGGCTTATATACCACGCATCATGGGATCTGATATATCTCCTCTTTCAGGTGCTAAGGAATGTTGTATATATTTTGCTTACTTCAAAATATAACATATATTCCTCCTTCCCATTTATGACATGGTATCACAGCTTTAGGCTCTTTTCTAGGATTCTTTGTTTCCTTTGGCCGTCATTGCAATATCCCATTTGAAACGTCATGGCCTTCATTGCCAAATTTTCCTTTGGAAACAGCTGTTGTGTCCAGCGGACTTCGTCACTGTCTCACTGTCATTCAAAATGTCAGAAATTGGGGAGACCGTCTACAGCGCAACTGGAAGAGGTAATAGGCCCCAACAATCAGGAGAATTGCACAATATGCAAGCCTCCTAAAAAACTACCTCAAGTGATCTCAATTCATCCGTATAGCAAATCCATGCTCAAGTCCCTTTTCTTTTAAATCCTAAATGTATGTCCAAGTCTAAGACAGTAACAACATATATCAAACACAGCATAATTTTGAACATAGTTATTCTCTTTATGCCCCCTGTTTTTCATGTCTGACAACAAGACACTGTACTCATACAACTAATTTATTTCATTCTATTTTACAAGAAAGTATCATCTCAGATGAACACCCAAATGCTTCAATTGTGCTCAGAAAAGTATTTCATTATCCTTCTTATTTGAAATGGACATCAGACCCGAATGAGTTTGTTAACCATGTAATCTCCAATGTGCCGGACATAAATCCACTGGTGGAGCTGCAAAAGGCATTGAGGAGGGAAGCGAAAAGGCCAATAATAAAATAAAATACAAACTGCTAAAATCTATGTTGTCCCTCAAATATTCGTGATGTCATCTATTGCTTCCCCTTCACCACTCAACCTTTCATTCACAAGGTCCTAACTTGCCTGCCATTATGGCAGGGGCTGTTGGTAAGAACTGCTTACAGTTCCTTTTGAGACCTTGTACCACAATTAAGGAACTGCAACGAATCATGCATATTTGTTACTGATTAAATTCGAGAAACGTATTAATTATTTGAGATTTTTCCCTCATTATTACATCATAGCTACAAAACTCAGCTCATTCACTTGTATTCCGCATTGCTTCCAGTCTCAGTAAGTTCTTCCTCCAGGAAAAAATAGCATTTCATATGATTAATCGAACTAAGTTGGAACTGGCTTAGAAAAGTGAGAAATTTCTCCCACGTAAATGTTTCTAACATAGTGACATGTGGTGAGGTTAGGCACCTAACTTGGCCGGCTATACTAGATGGAAGGTGCATTGTCCCTTTATAGAGCTCAATTGCAACCCTACCACCATCCTCTCTTTACCCTATACTTTGTAAAGCTGTTTTTCATAGTCAAATAAGAAGAATGTTACTTGAAGTTATACCATAAATGATATCTTATTCCACATTGACCTAATTACTTCATAAGAACAAATACAGATTTTATCCCAGAGGAATTTGCATTCGTCGTTTCTGACTCGTGTTCTCCTTCCTTATCTTTCTTTTTTGTCATCTTCTCCAACAAATAGATATTAAAGCTACATAACCTGCTCCAAAATACAAGTATGGCACAATGTTGCCAATAGAGCTTCACTCCCAATCACCATCACATTCAGCCACTACCTTACCCCAATCTCAACCGGAAAAAAAAAAAAAAAGAACAGAAAAGAGAGAGAGAGAGAGAGAGAGAGAGAGAGAAGAAGAAGAAGAAGAAGAAGAAGAAAGAAGAAACAAACAAACAAACAAATAGCAAAGGAAAGGTGATAAAGAAGAGAAAGAGGAAATGGACAAATGGAAATGCCAAAAAATTCAATGATGGGAAAAAAGTTCAAATGCCATTTATATTTACAATTTAAGACTTTAGAAACCAAACAGTTACCTTCAAATCAAAGTCCTCATGATATAAAGAAAGCACATCTTAATGTTCCATATTCTAGACAAGAATAAATTTTCAACTGAATAGAAGGATACCTGAATTCAGACCATATCTCACAGGCAGAACCTGGAGGAAAGAATCTCCGGCAAGATCGAACAAGGGAAGTAACTGTTTCAAAATGTCGTTGTCTCAATCTCCAGCCTTCAGGGCCAGTATTCCTGGATTAGAAATTGATATCTAAGTTATACACATGATCTTTCACAAAATGCTGGAAAAGTCACAAGGAATGCCAAAAAGCACTAGATCGCATTAAACCTTTTAAAAAATATTAAACTAATAGGCAGTGCCCTAAAAAAAATTTCACGCTTTTGATCATATGGTGAACATGTCATGCAGAACCCTTTGCTGTCAAAGCTCTGACAACCGTATCCTAAACTTGATCCCTTTGGTTTAAGTATATAAAAAGATAGCATCAATGAACCCAGCACCCAGGGCAAGCGCACCTCTCCAAATTTCCAACACCATACCTAAGTCCCCATAATGAGGCAAAACACACTGTTTCTTAACTTAATGTCCATCTCCATAATACATGCAAATCAAGGACTAGCTCACAATGTAACATTTATCTTTAATTCAGTGAAAAATTATGTTCACAGAATTATTTACTACATATAGCATATTATAAAGAGGAACCAAAGAAACAAAGTCAGGACTATGGAGCTCACCTCGTAAAGTGCGTATTAATCAAAATATCATATAGAGGCCTCCACTGAACTTGAAAGGACAACTTTTTCCTGTATTTGTTCAACAATTTCACCAGAATGTTTCCCCATCTAACCTAATTTAAGCAAATCAGAGAAAATACTCAGAGCATATAGTGATTATGTGATTTCATCATGAACAGGCTGAACAGAGTAATCACCTGAGCATATAGCTTGCTCTCTGATACTTGAAACAGCTCTAATCCAATTTTTACAATGGCAGAGACATCTTCAATGGATAGCTCACTTTTTGCCTTCACAAAACTGCTCAATCAATGGCAAAGAATGAACCTTTATCAATTAAATAAGCATGCCCACTACTAGTCAACAATAAGAATTACTTGCTACGGGCTCACTGGTTGCAAAATACTTTCTATTAAAAATAATGTACCAAGATGAATAATTAAGAGTTCATGTTTGAGCAACATGAAATCACTATTTCACATTATGTTCAACCACTTCAGTAATTCCAAAACTATCTCC
This sequence comes from Petrea volubilis, assembly GCA_026212405.1. Classification (NCBI taxonomy): domain Eukaryota; kingdom Viridiplantae; phylum Streptophyta; class Magnoliopsida; order Lamiales; family Verbenaceae; genus Petrea; species Petrea volubilis. The sequence goes on from JAOWBU010000500.1 coordinate 21,700, forward strand.
AAGTGCAACGTTAAACCACTTCCACCAAGGGTCATCTCATTGCTGACAGAAAGCAATCGCATGTCTTATCCCAAGAAAAAGTGATAGCATATAGTCATAGACGAGAAACATTCAGAAACGAATCATAACTAAACAATGTGTGATGGTCATGAATCAATGAACAAAACTGCAAGTCACCCATATACTTATCCTTTATTGCATTATACATGACAATATATGAATAACTAGAATGAGACAAAAGGATAAGGTAAATCCACAAAGTCACAAAGTTAAGATCCATTTATTGAACAACAATCAATTCAAAATCACTGTAACTTGCTCAAAGCATCCTCAAAAGATAAATGCAACCTCTTTTTCTTTTACCAATCATAGCACTCACTCCTTGACTGGTTGATCAAGACAAGCAGGAATGCGTAGGATGTCTAGTAGTGTTGTATTTTATAATCGAGTGCTGATCTGAAAGAGTTTGAGTTTTGCAAGCATGCCTCGGTTCCAACGTGAAGTGTCAATAGTAGAAGAAAGGCTTAACTTTGTGTTTACACTAGAAGGTTGTCTTTACTTTGATTACATACAATATCATTAATATAATGAAGGGAACGTTTGTGGAGAGATAAGTAAGCAGAGAACCACAAGACCTAGTAATCTCCCCTTCTTATTGGTGTCATCTCCTTCCACTTGTACACGTCATTCACTTAAACAAAACCAAATAATTCTCTGAGCTAATTTATTTTCCTTTTTCCTTTGTTTTCTACACCTGGCACAGCAGAACAAGAAGCCCATCGAGTTCTTCTTTGCCATATCTTGGTCGTTATATCAAAACAAAGTGGAAGAGGCTACTTAGAGAATGTTACTCCTATCGCATAAATCGCAACTATCAACTATGAAATCCAATGATAGAAAACCCGACTTCCACCTACTCCGGCACCTATCTATGCCCATTTGCAAGCATCTTCCCCATGCAACCATAATATTTTAGTTTCCAACCATCATTCAGCAGCCAAAAGCACCCATGATCAGTGCAAATGCCTTTCCAGTACTCACAACCACCACCATCATCTCAAACTGAACTCAAAATCCTCTCAAAACCTCATAGAGAACATCCAAATAATCAATGAAACCACCAACCAATGGTATATGAGTTTTGAGAGAAGTGTTCGACTTAAAAACGAAAAGGTAGAGTACAGGTTCGATGTTCGACTTAAAAACGAAAAGGTAGAGTACAGGTTCGATGTTCTTGCCTAAAATTAGAGAGAGTACAAATGACACTTTAAAATATCAGAGTAAGAGAAAGGCCATGGCCATACTCTTTGCCATCTTAGCAGAGCTCAAAGGGCCCCACAAGAAATAGCAAATGGGTTCTATGTCATCTGATTTCATTATGATTTCAATTAGCATAAGCATTAATCGATGTAAATTCAAAGAACATAATTTAATAAGATTGACCTTTTGTAGCTTTTTATTCTTTTTATCCAATACATGGTCATTCACCTCGACACCTTACATCTTTACTTCATGTCACCATCACATTATTATAGTTCATTAATTACTTAAACCAAGTGAACAATTTGGACAATAGCCAGCAATTAGCTCATGTTCTCGTGCAGTTTGCATTTGAAGAAATAGGCTTCAAGCTTTGGATGAATTTCGACATTGTTCTCGATATAAAATTTGCTAATAATGGATATCTTCCTTAAAATCTGGTTAAGGACTACTTTCTCACTAGTCCTGCTATTTTTGCAACAAAAGCTGGAGTGGGTTGACTCTCCGATCACTTATAAACTCGTTCCATTTCAAACATTCCATCCGCTCTAGTAATTATGGAGTATTATTGAAGCCGATAAGTGAGAACAACTCCAGAAAAAATAAAATTCGAGTAAAATTGACCACACAGTGAAACTGCTCAAGAGGGTGAATATAAAATCAAGTTAAACGACAAACTAATTCAAGCTTCGTGCACAACACAAAACAGAGCAAATAAAATCAAAGGATTAAGCGTGAACAAAAAAACTTAACAGATCAATAACGGAGACCCATTTAATAGTAGAGTAAACCGATTCAGGGTCGTCGGGATTGTAAGACTCCTTAACAGACTTAACGACTCCGGCGAAGGCCTCCTTCTCTCGCTTCGTCCCCTCCGCCACCGGCGGCGGCAGCCATGCGTTGTACAGATGCATGGAAATGGAGCACACAATTTGATTGCAGGAAGAAAAAAATGAAAATAGAGAAAACCCCTGGCAGTGTTAGAGAGAGAGGGAGAGGGAGGGAGGGAGTTTTGCAATATGTGAAAATCGGGGTTTTAGATAATATTTATGTGTGTATTTAGTCGTCTTTTGATATTTCACTTTCTTTTTGGACAAGAAAATGGGAAGAGAATTAGAGAGAGATGTAACGAGAATTAACCGCGGGGTGATAAATTTGGTTGACTTTTCTCTAAAACAATTTCGGTGGACTCAGACAGTTGGGGTGAAAAACGCGTGTGACGTGACGGCACCTATGTTAAAAACGTGGTTGTTATGTAGCCGCTAGCCGCTGGACGAATGAAACACTAGCACGAGCTATGACCGATGGAAAAAACTTGCAGGGATACTACCAAAATTTGAAAAATAAAAAATTAAATTGCATAATCACAAATATTAATAAAATTAATAAATTAGATTATTATAATTAAAGTTAATTGATAAATTCTTAAAATAAGAATAATTTCACAAATATGATAGGTAAAAAGAATCATATCCCCAATTTTTCATAAAAGCGCAATGGTAAAATTCTTTTTTTCCCTTGTGGGGGACCAAGGCACGTGTTCTCCAACGACCATGACAGGGGGTGACTGGCGACCTCTGATGGAGCTTCTTCTGGCAGAATTTCGTTGGCATTCAAAAATTGATAAACTGTTTTTTCCGGCCGAATTTTCGCTAGTTTCTTCAGCTGGAAAACTTACTTTTTTTTTATAGTGCATACCCAAGATTAGGGGTGGCATCGGAACAGGATTTCGGAATTCTAAAATTTTGGACTGGGTACTCGAAATTTCAAGTAGCTAAATTAGCTACTCGATCCCATCTTGATTTGTCGAGTACCCGAAATTTTCGAGTGCCCGACAATTTGGGGATCGGGTACCCGATAGAGTTAAAAAAAATGTATGCCTTATGTATTTACCTATTGTTTGTTTGTTGCGCTACCTAGTGTTTTTGGTTATCAAACTTTCTTGATGAGTAATGACGTTAAATTCGCAAAGTTAAATTTGGCGTAAACAACTTTAAATAAGCAACTTTAATAAGCAATCAACAACAAGAAATAAAATATT
>JAOWBU010000501.1:0-25000 GCA_026212405.1 Petrea volubilis
ATTATTGACCACTTTATTTTATAATATTATTATATACATATCTTACATGTCCAAATTCGATTTTTATAGTACCCCATTGGTAGCATGGAGTTCCCTGGAGTTACAATGAAGTGCAAACCAAAATAACATTATAGATTAGTTCATTAATGAATATATATATATATATATATCTTTTGGTCGGGTATATCTTATTTTTTATTAATTTCAAAATAAGTTGCTTTACATATGCTAAAATTCCAAAGTATAATATATTTTTGCATTTGGTTTGACAGCAATTAATTAAAAAAATGGATTTAGCTGATTCTTAGGGGCAGTAGTAATCTTAATATCTACTTCGATCTTTAAAAGTCCCTATAATTTTGGAGGACAGTAAAAAAGTTATTAAGGTAGATGGGTGAGCCTAGGAGATGGACTAGGATGGGGGTTGGGGGTATCTTGAGTATTCAAGCATACCAACACATAATTCAGTATAGTTAATCAATTCCTTTCGGTTGTTCGGTTGGTGTAGATCACTTTTTGGTATACCAAAATTTAGCAAATGCTTCTAGTTTGGTTTCACATGTAGGTTATACAAGAAAATTAATCGAGTGCTTTTACACTTTCAAATACATCAAACAAACCGAACTATGATGCATGGCACGAATAAAACGTCTTGAAGAAGGGCATTCTTTTCATCAGGGACGTGCTTACAATTCTTGCTAAATTTTGATATACCCAAATGCGATCAGCACCAACGATGGTCAATTAATAGATAAATGAGTTGCTTAAGTAATACGTTCACGAAAAATAGTATTACCGTTCTATTTACTTACCAAAATAAACTTATGACCGTTATATTTCAATTACAGTCCTGTGTTGTCAAGAGCACCGTCCTTAAATGCACCCATCACGAATCCGCCACATCTCATTTTCCGATGACTTCGCAAGTTCACCTACAATTGGATCTCTACATATTGGGGCTCCATACACCGAAGCCGCCAATAACTGCCCTTATTACGAACACGCGCCCGCCAATAACTATATAAAGCGGATCCTTGATCTTTTTCTCAAACACTAAGTCTCTGTGACTCTATACTCCCCCAAAAAATTCATTCAGGGCTTGTTCCTCTCTCTCCCTCTCTGTTTTCGTCAATATCTTTTCTTGATCATCCTTTCTTTAATCAGATTTCTCGAATTCTCAATTTCTTGTATTTTGTTTTGTGGGTTGTGTCGCAAAAGTTGATCATCAAACTTCTTCTTCTTCTTCTCTCTCTCCCCTTTTGTTTTTCGTCAATTTCTTTTCTCGTTTCTTGATTTGTTGGATTTTGTTTTGCGGATTGTGTTGCAAAAGTTTATCATCGTTTGAAGGTTTTGATGCTGATTGTTATTTCTTGCTTCAATTTCTTGTTTTCTTCTTCTTGTTGTTTCCTCAATTTGTCGTGCGCAAGTCAGTTCTGGTCCCCGATGAAAAGACCCAGGAAAACTCCATCGCCGTATCAAAATCTCTCTCTCTCTCTCTCTCTCTCTCTCTCTCCCTATTTGTTCATTCAGAAATCAGAATAAATGGTCTCAAAGTCAAGCTTGTCTTCTTCCAAATCCAGGGCTTGTTCTTCTTTCTCTCTCTGTCTCTCTTTCTTCATCTTTTCTTCTCTCTAGCTCTTTTTCTTTTCGTTTTTTTATCTATTTCTTTTCTCGTTTCTTGATTTGTTGAATTTTGTTTTGCGGATTGTGTTGCAAAAGTTGATCATCCTTGAAGGTTTTGATGCTATCATTGAATTCTCTTGCACGTTGATTTTTGGTCGCTCATTGTTATTTCTTCTTGTTGTTTTCTCAATTGTCGTGCAAGTGAGTTCTGGTCCCCCAAAGAAGAACCCATGAAAAACCCATCGCCGTATCTAACTCTTCTCCTCTTCGTCTCCCTCTTAATTCTCTACACTTTCCCGAGAATTTGCGCCGTCACATTCTATGGCCATTTTTCTTAGAATTATAACTCAAATATTTCGTGCTCTTCGCCGCGGATGACATCTCCTTCTCCGTTGGTCCATCTTTTCTCAAAACAGGATGAGCCCACATTGTCTAATAGCGCGATGGTGCCACTTCCGGCACATGACTGGTTGTGAATCTCAATATTTCTAGGACTTTCGATTGTTCTGCTTTCTGATTCCTTATTTTTTTTATGTTATTAATCATTTGAAGCATGATTTTGATATATATCTTCTGTTCGGCCAGGATTTTGCTTTTCATTGCTTTGACCAGTTCTCGAACAAAGAAATAAAGGGGAAAAAAAATCCTTCCTTCATATATTTTTTTTTTGGTGAAACCTTCCTTCATATTTGTTCAACCGTATTTTTAGATTTATTAGAGAAAAAATTGAATCTCCTATTTATCGATTAGGAAAAAAATCTTTTTATTTCAAGTTCTTATTTATTAGTTTGATTTTTTATTTTTTTTATTTTTGATTTCAATTTTTTTACGTTTTCAAGAATTAAGGGGGGATTGTTGGAATTCTATTTTTCTTTTTTTTTTTCCATTTTTTTTTTCTAAATTGATAAATTTTATGTTTCCTTTTAATTTTCATAAATCTTTTTACAATTTTTATATCTTTCCACTAAATGAAATTCTTCAAATAATATTCGTTCTTATTTTTTGATTTTTTTAGTTCAACTGATTTCTGATTTTAGTATTCTATTTTATGATTTTGGATTATTAGATATATTTTAAAGATCTCCGTATTATTTTGTTTTTGTTCTTTTCATTAATTTCTCCTTCAAGTTCTTTATTTTTTTTTTAGTACATCTATAATTTCTAATTTCTACGTTAAGTTCTCTATTTTTTTTTATCTTTTATATTTTTTATCTATTATATTATTTTTGTCATTACTTAGTTCTTTGATAATATTTTTGTAGATTTATTTTTAAGTGATTTATGTATATTTGTTTTCTTCTTACTTTCAGGTTCTTATTTTTTGGTTTGGTTTTTGATTTTTTTTAAATTTTTTTTTTTTGCATTTTAAGTGGTGATTTGTTGGATTCCTTATAAATTTATTAATTATTGTTTATTTTTTATTTGCATACGTGTGTTTACGAGCTTGTGGCAGAAAAACATGACACCCAAGCTTATCAATCACCTCCTTCCTAAATCCCTCAATATCCCTTTTGGGATTAGATTTAAACTTATGCAAGTATTTTTCACAAAGCCAAAATAATTGAACATGCTTCACATTATAATCAGACATACATTTATGATCCTCATTTAACAATCTAACTTGAAAAGAACATTCATTTTTCACTTTAATTGCATGAATCTTCCAATTGCATTCAACATAAGAACGCTTAGCATATATTCTTTCTTTGTGATTCTTTGTAATAATTACATTCCTATTCTCTCCAATTGCATAAGACAACAGGGGCATACATATTGGCAGAGTTAAAAACAGTAAATGCATCACCCTCATTTTCATCACCAAATCCCCTTCTACTATCTAAATCATCATCACTAGGATTAAATCTTTTTCCCGAACTTCACCTACCTCATTAATAACATCTTCTACATCTTCATTGACTACAATATTTTGTTCTACAGTACCTTGATCATCTCCCCATTGCTCATCTTCATCAACATATTCATCATATAGAACATCATTATCACCACTCACTTCTTCAAATGAAAAATCATTATCATCACTCTCATCAATTTCATTAATATCAGTAACACTCACATCAACATTGACATCATCAATTTCAAACACTCAACCACAATCACTAATTTCAACACTGACATCATCAAGATCATCATCACACAAACATTCAATGTAAATATGGAACTCTTTGACATCCTTAAGTTTCTGCTCACATAAGTCTGTAAGACTATTTTCAGTACCAAAATAGAAGAAGTCATTGTTCACCTTGTGATAATACTTCCTAAACCACTACAAAAAAAATTGCATTTAGCCATGAATTTTAAAAAAAATGACAAAAAAAAAATCTGTGGCTAAAATTAACCAAATTAGCCATGACAATCCGTGCCTATTTTTGATGGCTAAAATTGACACGAAATTTGGTGCCAATTTAGCCATGGAATTTTCTGTGGCTATTAGACAGAGATTTAGCCACGAAAATAGCCATGAATTTTTTGTGGCTACTGGCCAAAGCTTTAGCCATGTTTCCATGTGTTAGTGATCACCTCTATTGGTTTATTATTATTATTATTATTTTTTATTTAGCCATGAAAAATCCGTCGCTAGTAGTCACGACTTTTCCACAGCTAAATTTAGCCATGGATTTTTTTGTTCCTTTTTTCAGTGGTTACTAATTTTAGCCACGAAAAATCTGTAGCTAATCCCTGGCTAAAAATCTGTGTCTAATCTCTATGGCTAATAATGATTAGCTACATACCAAATCTATGGCTAATCCATTTAGCCATAGATTTTATCACAAAATTGACCTATTGCACCGACGCATGTAAGACCCACATCCATATAGTCAAATTTAAAGACCTTAGTACCCACATAACTAGGCCTGTTTGTGTTTGTGCACTTGCCCCCACAATGAATTCTTAGTGTCAAAAGCTTGCTATTTGGATCTGAAATGAAAAAACTAGTGTAAGACACAATAAACCCTAAACACCAACTCATTGACAATACTAATAAAGTGGACATAAATACATTTAGTGTTGCAAACTAAAGAATAGTAACATAAAGGGCATACACAATTAAGCACTGTTAAATGGAAACAATGGACCCCACACACACCCCTTTAAGGATTCCTTTCGGTTAGAGAAGCACAAAAGAACAAAACAAAAAAAAAAAAAACCCTAACCAATGTCATCCCCATCCCAACCCCACCATCCTTTTATACGAAAACCCATTGAACAACGCATCAAGACACACCATCATTCAGAAAAAGATAAAAAAAAAAAGCCTTTTTCTTAACATAACACAGGGGAGGTAGAATATTTCTTTCATCTTCTCGAAGTTGCAACATTCTCCTTTCAAAATGCAATACAAACTCAGAAAACGGACATACTATGTTTGAGGGACTAATTTGTAAAGGGAAAATTTTCGGAGGATGAAGGTTCGGGTTTATGATTTGGGATTTGGGATTTTTTTGGGTGTTACTCGATTTAGGGATTTGGAAAGATGAAAGTGTTTTTTTTTCAATAGGAATAAACAAAGGAAAATAAATATTTACATCACGTAAGTGGCACGTGACATCACTTTCCCTCCCTTTTAATCATACTTGGCACGATGAATTGGCAAAAACTTACATGTAATGCACACATCATATATTATCTATCGTACTTTACCAATTTTACCACCGTCGATCAATTTGGTAGTCTAATTTCGTTAAATTTTAGGCGATATTTACAATTACGAGGAAAATTGTCAATGTGTCAAAAGTTTTTAAATTCATGTCTTAAAATTGAAATTAAGTAAGTTAGTGTCACAAAATCTCAGAACGTGCAACATACTATCCTAAAATTATAATTTTGCCTTGTTTTCCTCATCAAGTATTAAAAGAAAGTTAAGTAAAACATTATACCTATCTGGAATTGTATGTACATATACGAGTTTAAATACAATTTTAGTTATACTCGTTGGACTTTTTGCCCTTTTGGTCCCAAAATTTTAAAATTGACCATTTTTAGTTTCATACATTAATTGTTGTTGCAAGAACATGACTTCTGTCAAATAATTAATGGAGAGTTCATGTGCCTGTCACATGGCCGTTAGTCTAGTAGGTGAAAACTCTTGTAGGGAAAAACACATGTGCGTATTTGGTCCCACACAATAGCCGGTTTTGCAATACTGATCCCAAAATTTTGAAAGTCACAAAAATAATCTCAAATACAATATAATAATAATATTGTAGTTGTAATACCTTCATTACATTTTTTGTAGGGTACTAATTATCATTTTATTTGAAATTTATGCTTTGAAAATTAGATAAATGGTCTCCACTTTGACAAATAATATATTTGAGACTTATGCCATATATATTAATTATCTGCTGTTGAGTTATTTAAACCACATATGAAATTAGAGTACCATGCATGCACGCATTAAATAAAATGATATCTTTCTTGATACTGACATTAATAAAGATTTACCAAGTATTCGTGATCCTTAGAAACAATTAATACTATTCATGCTAGATATACATTCCAGCAACCTTATGATAGATCTCACAAAAACTCTTTCCTAGAAATAGCTCGAGCATACTATGACTGATGTATACTAATTTAATACATAAAAAAATTTGTCAAATTTTCCTCTTGCTCCGTTACTAACTTAAATAATAATAAAACCAAACACATCTATATCTCTTAAATAGTTCAAGGCTACCTGTACTTTACAAATAACCATACTGATATCCTATGAAAGAGCTTTTGTTGGGGTAGAATACACCTCCAATATTGATAGCATTAGTCACATTTAATATTCACAATTACTTGTCAATCTTATTGTGATAGATATCCCTTTATTTAATGCATGTGTGCTTGATACTCTAATATCAATTATGATCTAAATAAGTCAAATGCGATAGATAGATAATAGACACGACATAAATGTCAAGTACACTATTGATCAAGGGAGAGGCAATTTATGTGGTTTTTAAAAGTAAAGGTTCAACAGAAATGATAATCAATACACTACAAAAAATGCAATGATTTCTATAAATTAGAAAAATGAATTAACTTTAACAATTTTCAACCACAATATTTGTATATAATTTTATACTATCAAGTTAAATGTATAATATTTAATTGTAGAACTTCATTAGCTTGACATATCTATAATTGATTATATTTAAATAAGTTTTGATTAGAATATTATTTTTATTAATAATTGTTGATATAATATTGACTATTTATTATTGTTTTTGCAATTTATAGTAATCAAATGTGTAAAACAAAGTTATTAATATGTATATATATATATGTGTATGTGTGTGTGTGTGTGTGTGTAATATCAACAATATCACATACTTTAGGCTATTGTTATACAATCATATATACAACAACAAACGATCCAACTTTATTCGTAGAATCACAAAGATAAAATTATGTTAATCAAATACAAAATTATTCCATATTTAGCACAGGCTCTATGCTAGTTCTTTCTAATAATTGAGTGCCTTGGTAGGGCTGTCAATGGTGTGTAATTTAATTCTAATTCAATTGGAGTTTGATCCAAATTTCAACATATTTGATTGATTAAAATATTTGATTATGAATATCCATAGTTCAAAATAATTTGATACGATATGGAGTCAAGTAATCCGATCCATTAAAATCCTAATCTGAATTTAAATATTATTTTTTATTAATTTAATAATCTTGTATATAATAGAATGTATAGTTAATAATACACTATTTTTTATTTTCATTTTACTTTTCTTAAAATAGTGTATAATAAATCTACTGAGTTGTTGAGGCCGAGAGCTAGACTCGATTCCATTTCGAGTTGTCTCTATATATATGTGTGTATGTATATATATTGTTATTAATATGTATACATATTATATCAGTCTTATGTTTTTACGGAGTACTATTTTATGTTACAATATATATTTTATTTTCAAGTTCAAAATTTTTGTTCAATTGTTATTGTATGAATTTGAAAATAAGCTTGTACGCAAGCTCAAAGTTACTCACCTCATTTGATAATTCAAGTTTAATTAAGTGGAGAGTTTGAATTTGCATTTAAGACAAGCTTGCAATTTTTGGTTAAGCTTTGGCTTTCCTGACATGACATGTTAATTCCAAAGACTTTCTGAATGATTGGATCACCGTCTTTTAAGGAAGAACTAATATTGTTGGATATTTTAGTTCAACACCGTTTCACACCCAAATAAAAATAAGGGAGCTATGTTTAAGCTAAACCTCGGGCTAGAAGTCTTTTATTCCTTGACAGTGAAGTGAGACCAAACCTATGAGCTTATCATCCTAGGTCGGAAAAAGAAAGAAAGCAGATATACAAATCCTATCAAGATGGTATTGATTAGTATATAATCTCTTGGATTGAATCATTCATTCGATATTTTTTTGACCGTTTATTTTTGAATAAAATAAGATCTGATAGTTTATTAAATATTTTTTAAATTTATAAATTATAATTTTACTTGACAAAATGAGAGTTTATAAATTATTTTAATTGTATCAATGATAAAAAAATAATAATGTAAAATTAATTTTATGTAAATAAATATTTTTTGAGATAGCAGGAATATTATATTGAAAAATAAAGATATTTGTGTCGTTTTATTTTTTAGTGTTAGACAACCCGTAACTTTTTTTTGAGCTCATAAGCTCATTTACTTAAAAAATTACCAAATAAACTTTAGAAACTTATAATCAATAAGAAGTTTGAGGAGCTTGTAAACTTAGTCAAATACTCTCTAAATGTAATAATAGTTTTTCAACTAATGAGATTGAGTTATAGTTGAATTATTTTTATTGGTGAATGACCACGATATCCATTCAAACTAGTAACCCATAAAATTTGATGATTAGAGTAAGAGGGTGTATGGCTAAGCTTTTATAAGATGTTTTTAAAGTTCATAAGTATTTTAAAGAGTTTATAAGTTTGTAGAGCTTATAAAAATATGTTTTGAGCTCATAAGTTCTACGTCTTATTTTTAAAATAAGTTATTATAGTGTTTGGACAAAATAAGATCTTGTAGCTTATAAGATGTTTTTGGAATTTATAAATTGTAACTTTGTTTGGTAAATATGAGAGCTTATAAGTTCTTTTAAATGTAATCATGACCAACACAATAAAGTAAAATTAATTTTATGTAAATAATTATTTTTTGAGATAGTAGGCATATAACATTGGACAAAAGTAAATATATTCATATTATTTTATATTTTAATATTAGATAACTTATAAACTGTTTCAAAATAAGTTGAGGGGAGCTTATCTTCTTTTTTCTTTTTTCTTTTTTTTTTTAAACTTATAAACTCCTAACAACTTATTTTAGGAGCTTCTAAGCCCCTTTAATTAAAAAATTACCAAACAAATTTTAGGAGCTTATAAAATATTTGAGAGCTTATAAGCTCCTACATCTTCTTAAAATATTTTAGGAGCTTATAAGATGTTGGATCTTATTTTAAAAATAAGTTATTTAAGTGTTTGGATAAATAAAAAGGGGTATAGCTTATAAGATGTTAGTAATGAAAATATTGTAATTAATTTGGTTGAAAATAAAATTGCTTAGTAGATCTTAAAAAATAAATTGTCGCCTCCTTATTTTTTTAAAAAAACCTTATAAGCTCTTAAACATCTTATTTGAGGAGATTTTTGCCAAACACTTTGCATAAGATGTTTTGAAGAGCTTATAAGCTTAGCCAGACACCCTCTAAATATCATCGTTGAAACTATCTGAACATTCAATTAAGGGTCCATTTGGACGGGCTTAAAAAAAATGCTTCTCCAATGGTGTTTTTTATAGTAGAACTTTTTTTTAAGCCAATCAGTTTTGCATTTGGATACAATAATTAAAAGTGTTTTTATTTGAAGCTACTTTAGATAGCTTCTGTTTTTTTTTTTTTGGTCAGATACTTTGGGTAGCTTCGTAACAAAACCAATTTTGGTTTTTTTTTTGTTGACTTTTGCTTTTTTTGAAAAACACATCCAAACATAATTGTTTTTGCTATGAAGTGATTTTTTTTATTTTAAAAAAGTGCTTCTTCTCTAAAAAAAAAAAATTCATCCAAATGGACTCTAAATCATTTATGACGGGACTATGGAATGGGTTGCAGTATATGTGCCAGAATAGTCCAAGAAGCCAACAAATCTTCAGGCCTTTTATTATCTCAAAGCCCAAAGCGTATCTCATCCACTCTCGGACTTTTTCAAAAATTGACCCAAAAAGGTGTGGGATTTAATTTTATGACCCACAAAAAATTCTGGTGCAAAAACTAACCTAAGTCGTAGATAAAGGTGGCGACTTTTACAAAACTCGCTAGCCCCACGGCGAGTTGAATAAAATATTAATAAAAGTAAATTAATTGATTATGTAATTTTGGGAATAAAATTTATGATAATAAAATATTATAACTCACCAATGTTGTTGGCAAGTTTTATTTTTCGGGAAAAAAAAGAAAAATTCCAAAAATCGCCATTGCAGGCGGCGAATTAAAAAAAAAATTATTGAACTCGCCCGCAACGTGGGCAAGTTCCAATTTAAAAAAAAAATGAAAAATTGTTAAAATTCGCCGTTGAGGATGGCGAATTTTAAAAATTATTTTTTTTTTGAACTCGTCCGGATCGTTGGCGAGTTGTGTATTTCCATTGTAGAATTCGCCGACTTGGTTGGTGATTTCCACAATTGATTCATCCCCATTCCACTCCATTCTTCGTTTATAAATATAGCAGGTGTGCTAAATTTTTTTCATCTGTCAAAACATTTCTCTATTTGCAATAGTCCTCTCTCTCTGTCCGTCCCTTTCAATATTCCTCTTTTTGTTGTATTTTTTTTTTTTTCTGATTTGTTATAATTAGAATAGAATATATCGGTATTGTTATACATTATGGAGGCGAAATGAACCATTCCAATTACTCCATATCGTATAATCGTCCACCGACTGGAGTAAGTTGGATTAGTCGGTCGTCAACATTTACCGATGTTGTTGACACAATCTACAACACAATTAGTGTTGACCGAAATAGTTTCATTCTCAAAATATTTGGTGCGTACTTTATTTGCAGAGACCCTCCTATGGAAAATATTTTGGCAATCATTGAAGATTCGAGTCTATCTTTCTTTACCAACCCACGGTCAAAACTTGAAGTTTTGCGACTGTTTGTTGAAACATAAGCAGTCGTTCATACTACTACAATGGAGATGCAGTGGGAACAACTTAGGGGGAATTATATGCCACTTGTGACTGAAGACCTTCGAAATTTCAACTTGAATGAGTTTCCACCAGAGGTTTACGGGTCCGAGCAACCAACATTTAACATCGATGAGTTCTAGCATGAAAGAACAAATTATACTGGAACTTCGGTGTACCCCGATGAAGGTCCGTTAAACCAATGCGGGCCCTCCGATCGTGCTCCGCTTCAAGAAAATGATTCTGTTCCGGACCATTATGCAAATAGCTTTCGCGACGAAGAATTATCTGAGTCGGATTTAGACAGTGAGGATGAACTTAACGAGGATGAGAACGACGAGATTGAAGATGTAGCTCAATTAGCCAATGAAAATTTGGAGCATGAATCGTCTTCGCCACCCTCGGTATTTCCTATTGAGGAGACACAAGTTGAGCCAACAATTCCTTTTGGAGAGACAACACCGTATCTTCACGAAATACTACCATTTTATTTGAACACAGCTTCGGAGATTCTTGCAGATTCGCTAGACATGCCTTTTTGTCCAACTAAATACTATGATCCGACAAAGGAAAAGCTTACACTAGGTATAGTGTTCAAGAATAAAGGTCATGCAATAGCTGTTGTGAAGGAGTATCATATGAAGTGGGCCAGGAGAGAGTTCAACATTTATCGTAGCACTTTACAGTTTTGGATAGTGTCGTGTAAGCGTGGAGCTGAAATTGGATATCCTTTTTGGATGCGCGCATCGTTGAAAAAAAAAATCATATTGGAGAATCAGTGTATACCATGGTGACCACACATGCTTCGCTCCAGGTAGGTCTACTGATCATGCGAACCTCGATACAAATTTTATTGCCGGTTTGTCTTATCTTGTTAGAAGTGTGGGTGACTTGGTCGAAGATAAATATAATTATACTATATCTTACACGAAGTCTTACTATGGTCTACGACTTGCACGCCAAATTGTATATGGCTCATGGGACACCTCAGTTGCTAAGCTTCCGAGGTACATGGCAGCGCTGCATCAATGGAACCCTGGTATGATTTCATAGTTGACATGTATTTGTTACTATTTACATATTGTTTGTTAGACACAAAATTGAAACATGTTTGTGTTAATATTCAGGTACAATTGTGGAGTAGGTTCACTATCCGGACAGATTGGGAGTGGATGGAACACATATGATACACTATGTCTTTTGGGCTTTTAAGCCGTGTGTAGAGATTTATCCATTTTCGGCCACTGATTAATGTAGACGGTACCCATCTGTACACGAAGTACAAGCACAAATTGTTAGTGGCCACAGCGATGGATGCAAACCAACAAATTCTACCACTCGCATATGTGTTAGTAGATGACGAGAACCTTGCTTCTTGGAGTTGGTTCCTCGAGCTTTTGAGCAGATATTTTGTACGAGTAGAGCGATCAGTTTGTCTCTTGTCTGATAGACACCATGCCATCATTGGCGTTGCGCACCGTATTAGAGCCTTCAGTGAGCCACTTGATTGCCATCGATTTTGCTTAAGACATGTTTGCTCTAATCTTAATGCTAAGTTTAAAAATGTTCAACTGAAGGACTTAGCATTCAAGGTCGGAAATGCTCAAGAGATAAGAAAATTTGAGTATTGGATGGAGCAAATTAAAGTTATCAATGAGGCTGCATTTAATTACCTGGACCAAATTGATAGAGAGAAATGGACTGCTGCTTACGACGGGGGAAGACGTTGTGGTATCATGACGATAAATATGTCCGAATGCGTAAATGGTGTGTTAAAAAGTGGTCCTCGTCAGCCAATTATACTGCTAGTCGAACTTACCTTTATTCGTACTGCTTCGTTTTTTATGAAAAGGGTTGCCAAAGGTCATCGGTGGAGATAGGACAATAAGGCGTGGTCAGAGAAGTGAAGAATGTTCGTGCGGAAAACGGCGTAAGATAGGCATACCTTGTTCACACATCGTACAAGTAGCAAGATCTTTTGGACAACTTCCATCCGAGTATGTGCGTTGGTATTACGAGGTTGACTACTATTTGAATACGTATAAGGGGCAGTTCCGTCCTTTGTGGGGTGAGCATTATTGGTCAAATGCTTCATTCGAGTTAGTACATAATGCTCAGTTGCGGGCAAGAAGAAGACAAGGATGTGATACAACCACCCATATCCCTAACGAGATGGATTAGCCACAAGCGCGTGCACGACAATAATATAGAAGTCAACAAAACCATCCTGAACCTTCTCGATAGTTTACATAGACATTTTATTACTAATATTGTATAAAACTTGTTGTATTTGTTTTTGATGTCCTTAGACCTGTATTTCAAATATCGAATAAAGCTTCTTGTTTATTTGGAATGTCCCGAATACCGTAAAAATGTTATATAAAGATGTGATGTATGTCTTAGATTATAAACATTCCAAAAAAACCCCACTCATAAACATGTCATGTAGTTCATAAATTACATCAAATGTAGTTCATAATATACAACGGGTTTTATAAATTGCATTTCAGTTTACATAACGTTACATCAACTATATGAACAAAAATTACAACTTGTTTATGATGTCTATGCCATCCTATGCCCTCTTGTGCCGTATCGTGGTGGGTTTCTTTGCCTTTTCGGCCTTCCTTTACGTTGTTCGTCTTGAGCCTCTTCGTGTGTCACCATTTCCGTAATAGAAGTACTTCCTCCGAACTCCGAAAATTGAACAAGAAACAAAGTGAACTGCTGTTGTGTTTCCATTTGCGGGCAACCGTACCCGTCCCATCCGCTGTAACCAAAGCATGATCCATATTCTTGGAATTGGGGGGTATACGTTGATTCGAACTATGGAATATATGATAGATTAGGGTCCCCACTTGGTATGCGGGACAAACCTGGCATATCACGTTGTCCGCGGGACGGACCTGGCATATCACGTTGTGCGCGAGAAGAAACTTGCTCGTATTGATGTACACTAGACGAAACTGCCCTTGATGTGGATTGACGCTTTCTGCGTTGCCTACGTA
This sequence comes from Petrea volubilis, assembly GCA_026212405.1. NCBI lineage: Eukaryota > Viridiplantae > Streptophyta > Magnoliopsida > Lamiales > Verbenaceae > Petrea > Petrea volubilis. Next base: position 13,827 of record JAOWBU010000501.1, read on the forward strand.
CAGTGTTACGTGCTCTCTGAGGGTCGTACAAACAATCTAGAATCAAATGGACAATTGAAGACATGTCCTTGGCATAATTGCGGGCAGCATCTACGAAGCGCATATGCGATTCAGCGTTTTCATATTCATTTTGTTCGTCACAACTTAATATGAGTCGATTTATATGCTCCCCCTGTAATAATATTCAATATCAGTCGAAATTGTTATAAACGTACGATTATAGTTAAACAATAAAAAATATCAAAAAGTAGTTAATTACCATCGTTTGTCCAAGCCTCAACTTCTGTAGGGCGATAACCAATGTCATAAGTATGATTCAATAGCGTGATTAACTATCTCGTATATCTAGCATACCATTGGTCGTAATTTGGCACTGTACCGCGATTAACATTGGTGAACGAAGGTGCATCAACACTGAGTCCACGATTATCATACCACGACCTATTGCTAGTGGCGTGGGTAACCTCCCAGTTGTGCATTGCTTTGCCTTTTCTACTAGTACGATGGTAAACTCTGTTGGAAATAACAGGTTGTTCGGTATGTCTTGCAGCAATCCAAATTGGCGCATACAACGATCAACGTGGTGCCACTCAATAATATAGTAGTTCAGAAGTGGACATACGACCCTCCAGTAAAGAACCCCGGACCAAAGAGGCATATATTGCATCTGCTCAGAGTCATAGTCATACGACATCCAAACAAACTGTAATACAAAATTTTCTCCATCAATTATTTTCAACACTCGTTGTTATCATAGTGCGAAGAAAAAAAAATTAAAAAATAAACAAATACCAGACAATTAACAAATATGGATACCTCGTCACGCTTCATATGATCTAGCATATCTCTAAATATACGAACATTGTGCCTTGCTGTATGTGTCCATGAATTACGAAAACTTCATCTGTAAAACATATTGAATAATAAAAATCATCAGTTCTACAATTTACACATTAAGCAAAATTTACAAAAAAATTCAAAAAAATTATCAGTATTACTACCTTGCACCGTAAGGAGCACGAGGTAATACATAACCATGGTTGAGTGGAATTGGCCCTAGTGTCTCGGGCGACATTAGCGGTATTGATGGTCTCAAACACAACATTCGACTCTATGCCCAGATCTAATATTCAAAATGCAATTAATTATAGGGCGAACTACATCTACCTCCCCTGAGGTTTGGCAAAATTACAATTTAACCCACGATTTTTTGTAAATTAAAATAAACCCCCTGTGGTATATTCCGTCTAACAATTTACCCCAACCGTTTATGACCGTTAGGGTTCCGTTAGTTTTTGTATGTAAAGTTTTGATAGTACCCTTGAGGGATTTTTTTGTAATATATATAAAATATTTGGGGTTGTACGTTATGTATTACATCTTTGTTGGGCTAAAAGTAATAATATTGAAAAAATTGCTCTGTTTTCCGACAAATTTTTCGGTGAACTTGAAGCGGGTCTTAAACTTTTCGACATGGGAAACACGTTGGTGAGGTCAATTGTGGGCTAGAGTAGGTTTTATATATTTTTCGTTTATCACTTGTAATTATTACATATCATAGGGGGTTATTGTAATATGCACACAAAAAAATGTGGGTTAAATTGTAATTTCACCAAACCGCAAGGGAGGTAGATGTAATTTGCCCTATTTAATATCAGCAAAAAATAAAGGGCAAAACGGACTTTATGCACTTTCCGTCCATCACTTGTAATTATTTCATACCACAGGGGGTTTATTGTAATTTACAAAAAATCGTGGGTTTAATTATAATTTCGCCAAACCTCAGGGGAGGTAGATGTAATTCGCCCTTAATTATATTCAAAAATATATCTTATATAAACCATACAGTGTGATCATGTTACCTGCAACAACTACATCAGGCCGCCGATATATCCAACTCCTCCGTTGACTCTTTTTTCCACACTATCGCAGAGTTCTTGATATAAATGCGCTAGTACAGCGCTTCCCCAACAAAACTTCTCGACTACACTCACTTCAGACAAGTGTCGGAGATATAACAACGAAACATAAGTGGTGCTGGTATCAGGATACATAATGCCGCCGATAAGTAGTAAGACAACACATCGTGTAATTTAATAAATCTCGAATGGTACAGTGTTTTCATCAACTACAGTGTTGTTCACATTCTCTCTTGATGCTATTAACTTCAATCGAGACCCTTTTAATTCGTCCGAAGTAGGAGTAAACCCGAGGAGTCTATCACAGTATGTTCCCCAACCTGCCTCTCTGTCTGGACATTCATCTACACCTATTATCAGATTACCATCAATCGGTAATTCCCATATCACCGCTACATCTTCCAACGTCACGGAAGCCTCACCTACCCTCAAATGAAAAGTGTGGGTCTCCGGACGCCACCTCTCTATCAACGCGGTAATTAAATGTTGATCTATTTCAACATATCCGCAACGGTACACCCCATAAAACCCCATTCGACTAAGCTGTTCCTTCACTTTATCGTGAAGTTGCAACCCATCCCTATCAAATATTCATTTACCCCAGTGTCTGACTCTAACTATTTGATCAGGATCTATACGACCATCAAACAATTGTTTGGAAATATGATCTTGTTGTTCAGTTAAAACACTATTATCCTCCGTTCTATAATAATACTTCACTCTTTCCAAATCCATACTACAAATAATACAACAAAAAATATATATTATAAATTTTACACAATCGTTTATCAATAAACTTCAAACTACACATAAAGATAAAAAAAATAAAAACATCTAAAAAAAATTGCAAGTTCTACCTAAAATTCGCTAACACTATTGGTGAAAAAATCAGATTTTTTTTTAAAAAATTCGCCAATAGTGTTGGCAAATCTAAAAAATCGCTAGCATTGTTGGCGATTACTGTTGCAAATCGCTATTAGTTATGGCGATTTTTGCCAATTTTCCTTTTTCTTTTTGCAAAATCACTAGCACGTGTGGCGATAACTGTTCACTTAAAATCGCCACATAGTTTTGCGATTTTTAGTGAACAATATATCTAATATTTTTTTGATTTTTCAGTATTTTCTTTTTTTGCAAAATCACCAATTTATGTTTATTTTTTCCGGCACTGTTATTTTTTTTTTTTGGGTATTCCTCCCTTTTAATATTGTTCGGTAAATCTGACTTTATAATTTGTTAACATCTTACAAAAACTATAATTCATTTTCACAAATTGTAATCAAATTGTCATTTTCACAAATTATAATCAAATTGTAATATCAAATTATATGTCTTACAAAAATTATAATATCTAACTTTTTAATACAAAAATTTCTTAAATATCTTACATTACATATTTTTCCATATTTTCAAAAAACATTTAACATGAAAAAGTCATACTTTACATATTTTCAATACTTTCAAAAAAAAATTACCTACTACAACAAACTTAAAACTAATTCTACCATATAACAAAGACAAAAAATAGCGACATCTACAACAAAATTAAATTACATAACACAATTATTTTAAATGAAATGGCTTACGAAAAAAAACTATCTATCAAGTAAGAAAAAAATAAAAATACATACCTTATTTTATTAGTCGAAATCTTCAAATATAAAACCTGAAAACAAACAAAATAAGAAAAAAATACAAACAAACACAAGATCTTGTATAAGCAAAAAACTGAAGAAGAATAAGGAGGGAAAAATTATTCCTAATTACGTTGATGGGGGAAAGAAATAAGCTACAATTTTCAGCTCTTTCACCCCTGTAAAAGCAATTTCTGATTTAAGAGAAAAATAAAAATAAAACACAGCTGATTGACATCTCGTTGCATGCTGCAGGAGGGGTTGCATTTGTGTAGCATGCAGCTTTGACATCTATGGTAAGAACTAGGTGGGAAAAAAAAATATTTATCTTAACTCGCCAACAGTTTTGGCGAGTTTCCTTTTTCCGTTTTTTTTTTATTTTTCTAAAGTAACTCCCCAAAAACATTGGCGAGTTTTATATTTTTCATTTTTTTTTGAATTAACTCGCCAACGCTTTTGGTGAGTTTTACTTTTTTTTTTTTTGCATTAACTCGCCAAAAATGTTGGCGATTTAGTCATTTTTTATTTTATTTTTTTTCGAAACAACTCGTCAAAATTGTTGGCGAGTTCTTTTTTTAGTTTAAAATATTACAAATTCTTAAAACTCGCTACCACTTTTGACGAGTTGTATTATTTTATTATTATTATTATTTTTAAATTCGATAAAATATTACATAAATATATAAATATTCATATTTTATAAAATTTGCCAGCTTTGATGACAAATTTAGAAGAAGTCGCCCTCTCTCCTGGCGACTTGGGTTAATTTAGATAGTGTTTGGCAAAGGTTATTTTAAAGAGTTTATAAGTTCATAGAACTTATAAGATGTTTTTTGAGTTGATAAACTCCTACATCTTATTTTAAAAATAAGCTTCTAAAGTGTTTGGATAAAATAAGACGATGTAACTTATAAGATGTTTTTGGAGCTGATATGCTGTAATTTTGTTTGGTAAAAATTAACGCTTATATATATATATATTTAGGTATAATGATGATTCAAAAAAATAAAATTAAATTAATTTCATGTAAATAAATATTTTTTGTGATAATAGAAATATAATCTTGAAAAAAAATAAATATATTTTTATTATTTTATTTTTAAGTATTAGATAACTTATAAATTATTTGAAAAAAAAATTGGGGAAAACTTATTTATTTTTTCGAAGCTTATAAGCTCTTGACAGTTATTTTTGAAGCTTATAAATTTTTTTACTAAAAAATTTACTAAACACTTTTAAAAAATTTATAAATTATCAAACAGTTTATAAAAAGTTTTTAATAACTTATAAACTCAACCAAATACTCTCTTATTTAACTTTTTTTTTTTGACCACACCAAATACTCTCTTATTTAATTTTTTTTTTTTTTGATCGAAAGATTACACAATATAGACTTTCAAGTCAGATTTAAAAAAAGTCCTCCACTCTCGCTAGGCTCTAGCTTAGGGCTTATCAAGGGAATTTCAAATTCACCGTCTACGCAGCTTCTCCAATGGCGAAACCCGCCCGGCGCCGGTCGCCGTCTCCGTCGGACTCAGGTTCTCGCTCTCGCTCGCGTTCACGTTCAATTTCTCGGTCTCGCTCGCGTTCCTACTCGCGCTCCAGTTCCCGTACACGTTCTTCCCGCTCAAGATCCTTCTCCTCCTCTTCCTCTCCTTGCAGTGGCAGCTCTCGAAGCCCTAATCCTACTCCTCGGCGGAAAAGGTGAAACCTTTTTGTTTTTCTTCTGCTACATTGTACTTGTTCACTTCTATTTTTATTTTTGATTCATTTAAGATATTTGATTTGTTTGCTGAGTGTGGCCAAGACTTTTTTTGTTTAATGTGTCAAAATGCTTGAATTTATTTTTATGAATTTTGCCGGTTTTAAGAAGAATCTGTGATGTTTAGATTCTCGATCTATTTTTTCTAATAAATAAAGTATGTACTTACATTTCTTACTTATAGCATTTTTAATCTTATTGTTCCGAGCAACAACTTTTTGATGGCAATAGTCCAATATGCAGTTTAGATTTTTATGACATGCACAAAATGCGAATACAAACTATAGACGAATGACATGTTTTGGTACTATAATACATATTGTAACAGTATGAGCGTAGTGAGACAACCTGTGCAATTATTTTGTTCATCAATTTATTATTTTCTTGAAGTGATCGATATTTATGTGCTCTTCTTGTCTTCTTTTTGTTTAGCTGTATGCTATTTACCGTATTTGTTCCTATCATTGTGTTTTGCATAGTCCTGCTGAAGGAGTTAAGCGAGGTCGCTCACCGCCACCACTCCCACCAACTAAGAGAATTACCCCACCTCCAAGGTGAGACTAATTGTTGAGATTGGGAAATATTTTGTAGCAAAACACTTTTCTCATGGAATGCATACATTGGAATCTTTAACATTGCTGAATATGTGAAATTACTCGCGAGTCAGTGAACTTGGACAGATCTTTGAAATGGAATTGTCCCGCACAAAATTGGGTTAAACCAAATGAAAATTTCAGTGGGATTGATGTGTTGTCCGTTTGTGCTCTGGCATGTAGCAGGTGCAGCTTTTGGTAAAGAATTAAAACACTTTATCCTAATAAAAATTTGTTACTTTTATTTTCAGTAACAATGCTATAAATGTCCTTTTTTATTGTATTGAAAATCATTATATTCCTGGTTGGCAGCAGCAGTATTTTTTTACTACTGTGTTGGATGTGTTCTCCCCTGTTTAGATCTCACTTTTGTTCTACTAAAATCGAAATCAGTTATGCAGTGCTTTCCCTTTGCTTATCTCTGATCTATGTTTACAGGAAAGCTTCTCCTGTTCCTGAATCTCTTGTGCTGCATGTTGACCAGCTTAGTAGGAACGTGAATGAAAATCATTTGAAAGAAATATTTGGTAGGCATGCAGTTACTTCTTGAAGCGCTTATTGCTTGTTATGTATTACTGTTAATATGTACATAGTATAAGCTAGCTATTCAGTGCTTGATCAATTCATGAAATTCATGATAAGACTTTCTAATCATTTGTTTATCTCGTTTCTAAGGCTGGGCTTAATCTTGTTCCTTTCTACAGGTAATTTTGGTGAAGTGGTAAACGTACGGTTGGCAATTGATCATGTCGTAAGTTTTATGCATCCCTTTTCCAGGTTGATTTCAGAATCACTTGTGCAATTCTATAATTTTGACATCCATTTTATTTACAGGTTAACCTTCCCAAGGGATTTGGATATGTTGAATTCAAGAATAGGCCTGATGCTGAAAAGGCGCTGTTACACATGGATGGTGTATGATTTGTTGATTTTCCTAATTCATTGATAGTTGTGCTTCTCCTTTGGCTTGCAATTCTAATTTCTATATCATGTTTATGCAGGCTCAAATTGATGGCAAAGTTGTTCGAACCAAGTTCACATTACCTGAGAGAAAGAAGGTTCTTTCTCCTCCTAAGGCTGTTGCCACCATGTCTAGGAGGGATTCCCTGAAGTCTGAGGATGCTGCTGCAGATGGAGACAAAGATGTACCAAAGCGGCCTCCAAGAGAAGGTGAGATCTCTATCTGAAGGTGCAAATGAAACTGTTTTATATGCATCCTTTTGCTGCATGTATTTTAAGCAAAATCCTAATGACATCATCAGCATCCCCTCGGAGAAAATCCACCTCTCCACCTCGAAGATCTCCTGTAGCACGAAGAGGATCTCCCAGACGAGGGCCAGATTCTCCACCACCTCGTCGACGTGCAGATTCTCCTGGTCGTCGTAGAGCTGATTCTTCTTATAAACGAGGTGACTCCCCACCTCCTAGGAGAAGGCCTTCATCCCCTGTCAGAGGTCGTTCACCCTCCTCACCTCCAAGACGTTACCGATCACCTCCAAGGTTGCCCTTTTTTTCCCCCAGACATCTCTCTATTTTTGTTGTTTACCTTTTCTATTTGTGCTGGAGCAGCTTTTGATAAATCTAACTTTGAGCAGGGATTCTCCAAGAAGAATACATGGCAGTCCTGTTCGTCGACGTCCTCCACCTCCACCTCCACCTAGGCGACGGTACATTAAATTGCCTATGACTATCGTGCTCACAATCACTACTAGAACTTCTTTTTTTGCTCTTCTTTTTCATTCCTTTTTGCAATTCTTTGATGTGATAAATCAAATATATGTTACTCCCTCGGCTATGAATTTTTTGATGCCTTTTCTTTTTGAGACTTTTCAAATTGGACTTTATTTCTCAAAAATAATTTTTGTTGTCCAAAACTACCCTCTTAAGTGAAAGTGATGATATGCACTATTAATGACTATGCCCTAATGTTGAGGTTGTGGTGTAAAAATCACAAAACTCAACATTTTCAAGTCATATGAATCTCCATTCTAGTGAGATGAGAACCTTTTTGTTTCTTTTTTTCCTCTGGAGGTGGGGTGGGGGACTGAATGAGTATTTGTTAGGCGTAGCTTAGTTAAAATGCCTCGTATTTCTATCAGTTGGTCAATCATCTGAAGGAAATGAAATCATATCAGGCGCCAAAGCTGTAATTTGAACATCTAGGATTGTTCATCGAACCGTACGTCTTTCCTTAGGATAGTAGTGCATCATTCATAAGAAATAAGCTTGAACAGCTCAGGGTTTGTCTTGAAAAGAGTCTCTCTAGATTGTAGAAAAGATATGTGTTGACATAGAATCTCTTCACTGAGGTGGCTATGATAGGTTGTATGAGTGAATGCATCCTACAAAAGCATAACCGTATTTCAAATTGAAGCTTCCCTAGGCTATTTGCTGCAAAGGAACATTGTTCTTATCAGAAAGTGCTTTTTCTTGCACTTCCTCATAGATTTTATGCTTGTAGTTCTCCTAGACATAATCGAAGTCCTCCAAGAAGGTCTCCTGTTGGTCGCCGACAGAGTCGCTCTCCTGTGAGGAGGCCAGTTCGTCCGCCTTCTCGATCACCCTCTCCAAGAAGGTGACATGCAAACACTTCACCATTTTTTGTTTAATTATTTTTGTATTATTTTCTTTATCATTTCATTTATTTATAGCTTTTGCTCTTTTTTTGGTGATTTTTCCCCACTTTGGTAAGTTACGATGTCGACTAAAATAAAAGTAGAATTGCTTCGGTGGAAACAATAGTGTTTTTATTTTGCAGGACATGCTAAATCTGCATTACAGTGGTTTGATATTGCTATTATATGTCTCATTTTTTGATTTTCCTATTGCCATGCTAACAGAGGTCGTGGACCACCTCCTAGACGTGGTAGATCGTCTTCTTATTCTTCATCGCCTAGCCCGCGCAGGGTCTGTATCTCTTAGCTATCTATATCAATGGATTCTTTCAGGTTGGTGGCTAACACGGCTATGTCTTGTGAATCTGTTGCAGGCCCCGCGGAGGGTATCACGGAGCCGTAGTCCTAGAAGGTGGTTCTCTTTTATGTTTTTCTAATTCTCTGATAAATTTTCTTCACTGAGAAAGAGAAGTGGCTCTTGATGCAAATTGTTGTTTTCCAAGCAGACGAACTTATTTTGGTGCTACACTAGGAAAACTTTTGTGTTTGTTGTGTTAATTTAGCCTTACTTTTTGGACTGGCTTATTATTTGGTGGATCATTTTCTGTTATAATGAAGCTATTGTTCTTTCAGGCCTATGAGAGGAAGAAGTCCTAGTAGCAGCAGCACCAGCAGTTCTCCTCCACGTAAGCCTTGAGCAAGCGAGGAGGAGACAAACTTAGCAAACAAGCAGAGTGCGATTTTTCGGTGTTGTTCCGGTAGAGGGGCCAGACAAGTGTTGTTTGCAGTCTCAGATATCTGTACTATTTTGGGATGATATATCTTTTAACGAAATGTGGATGCATTTGTATTTAAATGTTAGGGTTACCCAACTTGGATACCCTCACTCTGCTGGACAGCTGGAGCAAAAATCGTGTGTTTTTATCTGTATCCTTGCCAAGCATTCCCTGTTAGTTCATAGTTGGGAAAGCTTCTGTTATATGTTTGATGAAATTGTGTATTATTCTAAACTTGACTCGTCTGACGGTCTGAGAGTTTGATAGAAAAATTGTAACTATCATGTCTGCCCTCTCATTGCCGGACCAAATTTGTTGTCTCCTTCAGGAGAAGGGAATGATTTTCCCTTTTTCTTTTTTGTTTTTTTATCAACCTACGAAAATGCAAAAGTGTGCATCTTAGTTCTTATGTAATTTCTATTGTTGGAATTTGAGTGATTTGGTTATTAATGATTTGAATATGGAGTTTAAGAGTAAAATTTATATTCAAAACATTGATATCGAAATCACTTTAGTTTGACAATAGAAGTAAGTACCTTTTAAGATTGTGCGGTTGAGTTTGGATCTCTTAATATTTTATTGGATTTGGACTCGATTGAATTATTCAACATCCGGTTTGTGATGTTGGTTCTGGGTTGGGTCTTGATAAATAGACCCAAAATTACACAGTTTGGACCACTAAATATTTTTATGTGAAATATTCATCTTAGAAAATTCTTACTTTGAAGTCTGTATTATTGTGCATCTGAAGGGTTGGTTTATTTTATTTTATTTTATTGTGTGTGCTTTGTTAAATTGTGGAATTTTGATCAAATTATAAATTCTCAAGGCCTGAAGGAATTTTGAAAGGTCTCGCTCACAATATATAGGGCAAATTATGTTGTATAATTACAAATTAGTCATTTTTTTTTGAAAACTACAAATACTCTCTAAGTTATATATCAACCCCTTCATCAATGCATAGCATAAATGATGGGATTCATATGTTTTTGACAATTTTAAAATATAGAAACTATATATGAAATCGATTTTAAAAAAAAATATTAGCGATGTTGAATTATAAATGATGATGCTTGATAATAGTTCTAATATCACAAAAGTTGATGAAATTACAAAATTGATTAATAAATTTTGTAAAGCTTGAAAAAACACATCCCTCGATGGTTGGGGTGACTATGATAGATATAGAAAAATTATCTTTTAACCATCTTTACTAGTATTTACAGGAGAATCCTAAACCTCAAAAAGTATTATTTGTAATTTTCAAAACAACACGAACTAATTTATAATTACACCATATCTCAAGGATTGAATATGTAATTTGCTTTGAGATAGTTACTCAAAATATAATTCCGGCGTGCAGTTTTTGGGTGGAAACGTGTTCATTGTGTTTGAACAACGTTGTGAAACTTAAAAGAAAATGCATCTTATTGCAGGCACTCCAGTGGACAGCTGATGTCAATTTGAGAATACATTTTACAAGCAACTGAGTACAATAATATTCTGCATGACTAAATTACATCTTACTTCTCGAAACACCTATTCTTCTCAATGAAGATACTACAAGAAACCCATATAGACATTTTTCTCTGAACAACCCTCAGCAACCACTTGATGCTTCGATCAGATCATAGAAATATTGTGCCACAATCACTCGTGTCTATTACAATGAGAGTCTGAGTGTTGCTCCCGATTGCTTTTGTCAATTCCGGAACGGTTGCTGGTCCTCGAAGGGCAAATCGATAGGCGTCGCGTTGCCATAAAACTCTTCCAAGTTGTAGAAAGCCCTTTGTTGGGGGAGAAATATATGAACAACTACATCACCTGGAATAAGGATGCATTGGTAAATTTGGCATCTATTAGGTAAATATGCAG
>JAOWBU010000502.1:0-25000 GCA_026212405.1 Petrea volubilis
GTCAACCGAACCTGACAGCCCTTCGGTTCCCGGTCGAACCTGCCAGTCCGGTTCGGATTTGAAAACATTGGTTTTTCTACATTATCCCAACTCCTACAATTGGGATTTCGTATAGTATGTTGTTTTACAAGTTTTACTTTCACAACTACTATCATATTTGTTACGTAATTGACAAATTATTTGTTTCGGAGCAATATCGTTTTATCTATTTCATCTTTAAATTATGTTAAGTTCACTTTTATTGAGCACTCACAAAAAAGACATATGCCACTTGACCAGTATATTTTTATGGCAATTGATTCATTTAACTTGTCATTTTTTCGTGATTTATTAATGTACTTAATTATTTTATTTTGTTTTAACTTATGAGAATCAATTCTACGGTTGGAAAAAAATTGCAGGTAAGCTTGTGTTTTGATCACCCTGATGATGGTAGCCCTAACTAGAATTTTGAATTTGTGAATTCGATATTGGCCAACTATTACGAAATAGTTTTGTTGGAGTGAAGATCACCGTTTGTCCAAACCTTAAAATTCAGGTGCGTGTCAGTGCCTTTTTTCCAAAATGTTTACCTTAGGACCGTTATAGTTACGGCCGCCGTTCACCGGGGCTTCGGTCGCCGGCTCGAGTAATTGAATAAATCATGAAACTATTATGTGGTTTATTTTTCACCCAGTGAAATTTGTGCTCTGGATCTAACTACAGGCAAGACAATAAGAAAGAACACGAAACATTACCGAATAGGACTTCGACCAAGTTCGTCAACTTTTTCCTATTTGCACCTCACCTCCTTGCTGTTGCCCGCCCAACAACGAAAGTGGAAAAGGGATAAAAAAAGGAGTGGTTTAGGACTTCTGTCAATTTGGTAACAAGCATAGATGAAGAGATTTTAGGTTAAGGGTAACCAAAAATTTTTCAACTCCAAATTAGAGTCAAATACATAAAATTGCATGGCTATTCTGGAATCCAAATGTGTGATTCTGAAAAAGCACCTCCTGGAAAATGTCTTATATTCACCAAGTTTGGAGATTTTTAATGCGGCGCGAATTCCCAACTGATTCGGCTTATAAGAAATTCGTGGATCAAACAAACATGAATTACTAGTATTACGAGGCGCGTGAAGGAGGAAATACATTCATCAAGCACCTCCCGAACCATCTTGAGGTTTGTGGAGGATTAAGAAGCGTTAATCCTTCGTCAATTTTCGTTGGAGTTTATGATATGAGTCATCACATATTTACCTGATGTATCAATACACTTCCTTTTCAATTATCAAAAAAATAAATAAATAAATAAATACACTTCCTTTTCTAATTTAAAACATTATTCACATCAAAAAGAGAGAAGAGAGACGATTAAAAAAATTGTCAAAGCCTTCTCTTGTAACCTTAATATTTAAAAAAAATAAAAATTAAATTGAAAAAATGAATCTTTGTAAAAACATTTGTAAACATTAATATTAATGCGGTGTCATTTTTTGGTCGAACACATTAGTTGATCTTGAGACCTAGTCAACCCAAAGATCGAGGAGAAAGTTGGGAAATATTCGTGCATAAGGTGGCGAGCAAATGTGAGCTAGTTGATGTGAGATTTGATTAAAACCTCCAATGCTTAAGTTTGATACAAATAAGGGAGATTATGACCAAAATAAATGCAAGAGGGTTAAGTATTAAATGTGAGCTTACTTACCCCAATAAATGATGATGTATTTACAATGGATAAATCTTAACAATGAGGTACATAAAAAGGGGTTATTTAGGTAAATAACTTCTAAATCTTGTAGGTAATCATAGGGAGGCATGGTTTGACCCAAAAACCTAAGATTTTGAGATGGCTTTTAGTTTAGCTGCATCAATGGAGATGTGATACTTAGGTGGTGTGTGGAAGGTTGGCTTAACAATATATTTAATGCAAGCATGGATTGATGTGGCACGCATTAAATGCACAAGATGGCATGTGTCATCAGTTAGTTAGTTGGCTCAAGGGGACGATAGTGACCCCTTAAGTTGTCACCTGGTCAAAAAGTGATACAAATTGATCTAATTCCCCCAACTTTGGTTGTCTAATTAAGAAACTGAAGATCGGACATCTTCCTCAAACACCTTCCAACCAACGAGATATTTCAATGAGAGCTTAGGCGAGCCCGTAGGCAATGGTGAGATTGCCATGTGGCATCTTCGGATTGTGCCACATAATTTGCACCCTGCTTTTCAGTTGGCCACAAGGATGACAGCTTGAAGAGTACGTCAAGAATCTAGGAGGAATGCACAAAAAAGACAAGATTTTTACCGTTTGTTTTAAAAAGACATATCATTATAATGGTGATACTTGGTGTTCACGATAAGACCTATTTATATCCCCTATTAAATCGGGGTAACCCCGTTTCAAAGCCCACATTTGTGTTCAAAAACCCTTGAAGTTTGATCGAATCCCAACTTTCCCTATTCGAAACTTATGAGAAAAGCCCTTTGAGTCGAGCTTGTAGAAGTTTTCAACCTACCGTCTAGGTAGTCCCTCTTAACTTTCCTTTCCTTCTCAAGTATATCTAGGCATAGGTTTTTATAATTGATTACAATTAATTACATTTTAGTTTCCAGTAGTTTAGGAATTTTCACAATTAAAATAGTCAAATCAATGGAGAAAATCAATTTTTTTTAAAAAAATCCAAAGGTTCAACCTATTCATAATTAATTTTACTTATGCTCTCCCACCTTTTATTCTTGTTGCTTTTCCTCACCGAAATTCTCACACCATTTTCTATCTATGTAAGAACAATTTGGGGGCACCATATGTGCACTTTTGCAATAGTTGGACAATGAAGTGTAACACACTCCAAATGTTGGGTTGCAAACCACAATTTACTCTAAATAAAAGCATGACTATAAAAGAGAAAAAGGAGAATTAATATGAGATCAGACTATTCGTTGTGCGGGCTCCATGGGCTAGCATGACAAAAAACAATCCATTTAAATCTGATCCAGTGGACCAACCCATTTTGTCAAATTCTGTTCATCTGTTGCAACCAAAGCCCACAATGGGTTTCCGAGACATCCTAGATTTTGGGTTCAGTTCAGTGGGTTTGTGCATTTCAAGCTTCCAGGTTGTAGTTTTTTTTTGGAAAGAACTCGCTAATTTGAACCCAATTTTATTAGCAAAACAAATTTAAGGGCCGTTCAAATAGGTTCAAGGGGGAAAAAAAATTTGTGGAGCTGTGCTTTTTAAATTAGATTTTATTATTATTATTATTATTATTATTATTATTATTATTATTAAAGCTAATGAAAACGTTTGAATGCAGTAATAAAAAGTATTTTAAAAAATACTTTTATGTGTAAGCTACTTTAAATGGTTTCCAGTAAAAGCCATTTTTTTTCCCTGATTTGTTTTTTTGAAAACGTCCAATCAAACACTCATTTTTTTTTTTCACAAAATCATTTTGTTTTTATCGAAACATAAGTACTTTTCTCTAAATCTAAAATCTTTTGTTTCTCTTATGTGATAAGTTTTCAACTTAAAATTGAGACTACTGGAAATTAATGAAGTGTATATGTGAAAATTATTCAAAGTCTATTCCAGTTCTTTAAAAATTGTATTTGAAGTAGGGTTAAATGATCTAACTAAAAATAGCAAGCCAGCAACACGTCAAAGGAAATCAATATGGAGGCCCCTACAGACTACAGTGACAGCGCACCAACCATATGTGTACAAAATGTGATTAAATTGCATATCCCTATCTAATATGAACGCATTGACTTGATTACTCAATTGGCTAATATTTAATTAATATTTTTAATTGTTAAATTTAAATGTGATAATACTAAAAGGTATTAAAAATAAAAATATGACACAAAGTCAGACTAAAAATTGTCGGGATTAGGTATTTTATCATTTTTGATCCCACTCATTTCAATTGTCTCACATTAAATCGCATATCTTCAAAATGTTGTCAATTCGAGTCCCACTTGTACTCTCCGTCACGTTTTTAACGGAAAAAGTCGCGTGTTTTGCACGTGACCGTTATCTGTACGTCTTATTTTTAACGGAGAGTACAATTGGGACGTGAATTGACAACATTTTGAAAACGTGGGATTCAATGTGAGACAATTGAACGAAATGAGACCAAAATAAAAAATAAAAAAAACTAAGTTATGGGACCAAAAATATTAACAAACCTCGGGATTAATTTTGCCTATCATTATTTTCGTTGTAGTTCACGGTCCGATAACTGAAAAAATATAATTAATTGGACAAAACATCTAATTTGGTAAGTAAATCTTCAAGACTTACACGTGTCGCACATCCAGAGTGTGAGGTAGGAGATGGGGCACTATTATGGGGTAGGGGATCCGGTCCGATATTCGAAGCTCATGTGTCTTAAGTCTTAACTCATGCACTCAATTTATTACATCATTAAACATATACTTAGTACTCTCTCTGTTTCATAATATTAGTCGTCCTAGGTTTTTTCACACAAATCAATTATGCTAATAAATAGCTTTCTTTTTAGTTAAATTTAAAATAATTTGACAAAATTATCCTTCCCATACCTCATCAAATTCCATTAAAAATAATAATGAGGGTCAATTTGGGGGGCAAAAAATTATAATGCTCTCTTGAAATTTTCAAAGTGATAAATATTATGGGATAAAAAATAAAATTTCTAACACGATTAATATTGTAGGAGAAAGGGAGTATTTGGTAACTTTGTTTCTTGAGTCACCTTTGCTTTTCCTCCTTATTGATGTGATTGTATACGGTGATGGTTGTAATGGCAATCCATTGGCGATGGATGGCAACGTAAAGTGATGAGTTTGCAATTATTATTATTATTATTATTATTATGAGAGGAGGAGGAGTCGTTAACTGTAAAAAATAAATTAGAGAGCAACATTTTTATTTAAATTGACAACTCTCTATTTCTTAATTATTTATCAATATATTTGTTTGTCTAATTTTGCAGCCATGTGGTAGATGGCCACCGTTATTTCAAAATTAGTTAAAGGGATATATTGTTTAAGTTATTTCTATTTACTAATTATCTTTTTCTTCATTTTATGAATGGCTAAAATCAAAATGATAACAATAAAGATATAACAGAGCACATTAAAAAAATTAAGATGATAAGAGAATAGTATTGAATAATTGATCATGACTGAGTGTAGGAAGAGTGGATTGAGGAGTGCAAAAATAATTATACTTTTTCTAAATGAAAACTAACCAAAGGGATATATTTATAGTTAGATGAATATTTTTATAAATAGCGCGTCAAAACTATAACAGCTTATTTATCACATCACATGTACGTATTTTGATTTGATTATTTATTCTTTTATTTTTTATATTAAATAAATAGTAGGTGATGAAACAATTCAACATCCAGAATTTTGTATGATCCAAAAGGTGGATTATATGTAGGATTTTATTTGCAAATGGATAACTAATATTTTGTATTCTTTTAATCATCAACCATAGTTTATATAATTATCTCAAAACATAGTCCATCATTTTATGAGCATGGTGTATAGCACGAGATATAAGCTAGTTAGTATAAGTCGATAAAAACCAGTTTTTACTTTGACGCATTCGTACGTGGGTGATTTAGAATATATAAAAGTTTATTTAATTATGTATTTTTTGTTTAAAGAGCATCCAGTATTCAGTATCAATCAATATCGATTAAATTTGAATTCGAATTGGATCAAATCATTAGCTGCAAAGCTTTACTTACTAAGAACAACGTCACTCACGAAACTTAAGCTAAGCTAATATAAATTTATGACTAACGCTAATAGCACCCAAATCTTAGAAGAAGAAGAATATTCCTTTTATCTCAAATTAAGCAATTAAGGCCGGAATTACGTGTTAATCTTCACATAAAGTATTTAAACAAGCGTGTGGAACTTGTCAACTGAGTCATTATCTCATTCTAATAAAGTCGGCGTTGAAAGTGATAATTGGGCAAATTAATACCATTGCGGGGATGGTTGGAGAAAATAATGGGCTACACTTTTACACCGTATATTTAGTAAGGATTTAAAAAATAGCCACTTCTCGAGGAACATGAGGGTCACAGCACCAAGTTTTATTGGTTACTTCATTGCAACTAAATCACTACAACAAATGTAATAATGTCACGAAATTGCGTGTATGTTATATCTTAAAGTTTGAATTAAGGAATTGGGTATGATTTTGAATAACTGCTTAAGTGCGCCTACCTTACTATCTTAATTACTTCCACCGGATTTGCAAGGGCTCCGCCATTGGCCGTTGCCAAAGTCGGGTACACTTGATAAAGATAGGTCTTGGTGCATGGTTTTTGAATACGCAAACAAAAATTGATCGTCATTTATACATTACTAGAAAAGTGGATATTGTGCAATGTGTGGTAATTAATGCTCGTTGACATTAGTAATAGGTTTCAATGGACAACGAGTTTAAGGTACATGTGCATAATGATTATTTACTTTTATCATTTATGTAGAAATATGACTATAACATAATTGAAATTGAATTAGGGTATTGTTTAGTGATATAATTCTAATCATTTATGGGAGAGAGTAATGTTTTTGTGTGGTGAAATTCATCGTACCTAAATAATTGTGATTAATTGTCTTTAAGGCCTAAAAGTTTATATATTATTCGCTAATAAATTGTATTTCTACTTATTGCACAATCAAAATATAACGTGTGCATAGATGCGATTATAAACTTGCTTAATCACGAGTGAAACATATGATATTTATCTTATTCAACAGTGAAGTGTTTAGATATAAAATTCCTATTGACTATACTGAAATACTTGGATATGGAACGGCAAAAATTTGTACATATGGATGTAAAACTATTAAATGATACACTTATCTCTTAAGATTACATAGATGTTAATATTATATTGTCTCAAGTACCCTAATATAAACACCCATATATATTGATGTACATTATGCCTTTTTTTTCTCCTAAAATTCTTTGTTTTTTTTTTTGTTTTATGTTTAATTTTTTTTAACGATTCTTAAAATCCATAACCAAATATTTGTATTTATAATAATGCATTGAATTGATTTTTTTTGCATTAAATTAATTCTTATGAATATAAGACATTATCAAAGTAACATTCATTCATCAAAACCTAAAGAAACAACACAGCATACATAATTAGTTAATTATACACTTATTATCCTATGCTAGCATATGCACATCATAAAATATTTGGGCATTTTGCTGGAACAAAAATGGAGACCATTTTAAGAAAAGGAAATAAGATTTTCAATCATGTTTTGGGATTGTATTAAATGTGAGGCTAACCTCTATAAAATATTTATTGCGATAAAATTTAAGACATTTTCTCTATATAAAATAAAAATCGAAGGACATGTGAGCCTCAGCCTGTCAACAGTATTAACAGTGGCAAAATATATTTGGGCTTTCTTCGTAACAAAAGGATCTAACCCATTTTCAAAAGAGAGCAAATAATGCTTTGGGTTTGCAAGCAAAAAAAAAATTGTTCTCTCTCCATCCTTCAACAGTCAAGATGTATTCTTTTTCCCTCCCATCTCACGACATTCTCAATGTCAGGCGGTGTTGTACAACGCCTTAATCCCACGCGAGTCGCTGCTCAGTCCTCTCACTCCACCTAGAGAGTGTTTGGCTAAGCTTATAAGCTCCTCAAAACATCTTATAAGATGTTTGAGAGCTTATAAGATGGTGCAAAGTGTTTGGCAAAAATTTTGGAGGTGGAGCTTATAAGCTCCTCAAATAAGATGTTTAAGAGCTTATAAGCTCTTTTTAAAAAAGTAAGGAGGTAGCAACTTATTTTTTAATATCTACCAAGCTCCTTCATTTTTAACCAAATTAATTACAATATTGCCATTACTAACATCTTATAAGCTATACCCCTTCTTATTTATCCAAACACTTTAATAACTTATTTTTAAAATAAGATCCAACATCTTATAAGCTCCTAAAACATCTTATAAGATGTAGAAGCTTATAAGATGTTTTAAATAAGCTTAGCCAAACACCCTCCTAATCTAACGCCATTCTCTGCTCTCGCTCTCTTTCCCTGAAAGCTAAGGGCAGGCTGTCACTATCTGTGTGCTCTCTCTCTCTCTCTCTCTCTCTCGTACAAATCTAATGGCACTCTCTCAGTTCCCCTAATCTTACACAGCTCCCTCTCTCCCCATAATCTGACGCGGCTCTCTGCTCTCTCTCTCTCTCTCTCTCCCCCCTAATCTTAGCAGCTAATGGCAGTCCATTGAGTGGTCAGGTCTCTCTCTGTGAAGTGCGTAATGTAGATTTGATCTCTATCACTCTGTGTGTGGTATCTTCTCGCTCCGTGGTAGGATAGGCGCTGGTCACTGAAGGCGGTGGGCGGTAGGTTGACAAGGCGGCGGTCGACGATGGATTTGAGGTGGATGACCAATCAGATGACAGGAAATTTGGGGGTAGGGTTTGCAAAATTTTGCTCAAATTTTTTACACTCCTCTTTCATTTTTCTTTGAAAACAAAGTATAAATCATGAATCCTAGTATAATGATTTGCTCGACCAAACCCCAGTTACCAAAGTTTTTTCTTAATTTATTTTTTCTAGGAAATTAACGAGATGAATTTTCCTTCTATTCAAGGCCAGAGCATATGCAATTGGAAGGAAAACATAAGCATAAGTCAATTCTCCGACTTGCCTCGACAAATCAATGGGAAGATGAAGGAGCAAAGCTTGAGATGAAACCGCCTGTTGCTCTGATCTGTTTGCTTTAGGAACAAGTCGGTCGAAAGGTAAGGCCTTAAATTGCCGATCAAAGTTAACGAAATAAGAGGCAAAGTCAAGAGGAAATTACTGGGACCAAAAAAGGCAGTTCGGATCTTCTGTTGTATAATCGTGTTATATCTTCTATTACACTCATCAATACACGCTACGTGTATTAGTGAGCGGCTGAGATAAGAAAAGAAAATTTTTCATGAAAAAGAATTTTTCATATCATCAATTTTCTCTTTCCTTATCTCAACTGCTCATCAATACACATCTCTTTCCTTCAACTGCTCAACTGCTCATCAATACACATCTCTTTCCTTATCTCAACTGCTCATCAATACACATCTCTTTCCTTATCTCAATCGCTCACCAATACATGTGGCATATATTGATGAGTGTAATAGAAGATGTAACATGATTATGCAATAGAGGATCCGAACTGCAAAAAAGGTGTCAAATGGAGGGATAAAATCCAGGAAAAATTCGAAAAAACCAAGAGGAGAAAACAACATCAGATTTTTTCTTGTGGAAGAAGATTGCGGAACAATGTCATTTTTGTTTTGAGGGCAGGAATCCAATGTAATTGTTGGTTGAAAGAAGGCTGCAACTAGGCGATGAAATCAATTTTGAATTAGACACCTTTACTCTTATATATGTGTGTAATAATGCATTACCATTCTCTCTCTCTCTCTCTCTCTCTCTCTCTAAAGATACTAAATAATTATATCATCTATTGCTATCTATATTATTATATATTTGAATAAGATCTTTTGACCACAATATACAATTTTGATCAAATTTTTAATTTTTGGAATTGTGAATTATTCTGAATTATTTAAAATAAATTATTTGATTGGTTGGCTTTAATTGTAAAAGTTTTAATTCTCTTTCCTAATCATTGACACCCACTAACCATACATAATGATATTTTTAATACTTTTTGTATTCTCTCTTCGTCTCTCTCTTTCATAAAGATTTAATAGTAGTTCTCAATAAAAACATATACATAAAAAAAATTCTAATTAAAAGATTACGTAATACAATCAAATTAGTTATAATTTAAAAAATGTTAGGAATATAAATATCAACATAATGTCCTTTATGGTAAATTTCTCCTCAATTTTTTTTTAAAGTATTCAATTAAAACCCATGTAACTCAAATTTGAAAAAAATGTCTTTTAATATTGATGTGACCAAGTTTCCCTCTATTAGGCCACGTCACCTTCCCACCAGAGAGATAATACCAAGTATGAAGCCGAAAGCCCTCGAATTGGTGTGCTGTCCTCGAAAGAGGCCCTAAGCCACCAAAAAGGGTCTTCCAAGTATGCCCTCGAATGGGTGTGATGCCCTCGAATTGGTGTGCTGTCCTCGAAAGAGGTCCTAAGCCACCAAAAATGGTCTTCCAAGTATGCCATCGAATGGGTGTGATGCCCTCGAATTGTTGTGCTGTCCTCGAAAGAGGTCCTAAGCTACCAAAAAGGGTCTTCTAAGTATGCCCTCGAATGGGTGTGATGCCCTCGAATTGGTGTGCTGTCCTCGAAAGAGATCCTAAGCCACCAAAAAGGGGCTTCCAAGTATGCCCTCGAATGATTGAGCTGTCCTCGAGGAAAGATGTCCCATTCGAGAGCATGTCCGCTGGATCTTTAGTGAGTACTTGGCCCATATAATTGCTAAAGGGGGCCCAACTACTCTGTCAGACGCAGACAACCCCAGCCACCAAAATATGCCCTGACAAGATAGGTGGACCCTTTAAGTTGCAGGTGCCTTAAATGCTCCCTTATAAGTGCAATCTCAAGCATTAAATGCTTAAGATATGCATCTAATGCAAAAGTCAAGACCCATTAATGAGAGTAGGGCCCCAGCCGCCATTTTGGACTTCAAGATGTGACAAAAAGCATGTTCACTTGTACTCCCTGGGTCAAATTAGATGGTCAATCCCCATCAACCCCATCAAATCAAAGACCCACTCTCACTATAAATAGGCAAAAGACTCTCCCACATGAGGTATCTTACGTATTTTGCATTTTCTCCTAAGAAAATTACACTTTACTATTCATCATCTTCTCCAAATACCTTACCACTGACTTGAGCGTCGGAGAGCCTACGCCGGAGCAAAACCGGCTAGTCTCACTGCGTTCCTCCCTCTTTGGCAAGTGGGCCACCAGCAAATACTATTTCGGAGTGCGCAGTATTCGGACGCGTGGACGAACCAAATCCGAACCGCATCAAATATGATATGTCATATCCCGAATTAAATTATAAGTTTAAAAGGATTAAAAAAATTAAAATGTGGACATAATATTATCAACAGTATATTATTTCATATTTTTATCTCTATCATTTATTTGTATACAGTTTAATGTTATATGGAAATTTTATTATCCAAATTTTTGTTTCATTGCCGTAGCTTTTATCTTTAATTTTTTTTGTATTAAATTGTCGATATATTCAAATTTTATTTGTTTATTGTTCTTTACTTTCTAATGAACATAATTTATTTATTTATTATTATTTATATAGTTTAATGACATACGTATATTATAAAAAATTTACATCTAATATAGCAGTCTTTGACCCAGATCGTCTAATAAGCCACAAAATAATTTTGATAGCGATCTTTGACTACACTTTTGTTAATTTTGATCTCTCAAATTTTGAATTTCTTAATTAAAAAATTGATTGGCTAGGTCTTTTGAAGTAATAACAACAACAATTAAAAACTTCCTAATCTCACTCATCCACTTACTTATCCACTAACATATCTAATTTCATACACCCACTAGTCTATGATTTTTGATTTCCACTAAATAAGATATTTTATAAGTAAAATATTCATCAGAAAATGAATTGAGATACGAAAAGAGATTTTTTTATCCATATATATATATATACATATATATATATATATACACACAGAGAGAGAGAGAGACATGAAAGGAGATTCAAAATATTCACAACATCTAATATTCATTTACGCAATTATAGGGAGAAAGATTTTTTTAGAGATGTAAAAGAAGATTCACAACATACAAGATACATCAAGAGTACTTAGTATTTTATATTTTAATTATTATTTTATTTATATTTATATTTTTATAATTATTCTTTTTCTTGTAAACTAAAATTTAATTTTAGTTTACTTTATAATGATTTACATCCATATATATTTAGGTATGTAAAAAAATTTATAGTGCTACATCTTTCAATGTGGATAATAATCCATTATTTTTGTGATTTATTAATTTAGACTAGCTTATAGTTTAACATTCATAATTTTAATATATCTAAAAATATTATTTATAACTTTAGTTTGGATCGTATATTTAGATTTGTTTTTTTAATTTTTTGATATGATTTTTTGACATGATAATACTTTTTTCTCCTCTTCAAATTTAAAAGTTTTAAATATGAGTAACTATTATTATTTATTAAATTATTAAATTATATTAAAAATTATTTTATATGAATAATATATTTTATTTTTATTTTTTTAATATAATACCATAAATTATGATATTCGTTTATACTACCATCTCGAACTCTTAAAGAAAAAGAAAAGTCAAAAGTTTGAGCTGTGCTCACCAAAGGATCATTTTGACGTGACGAGAGCAAATACCATTTAATTTAAAGAAAACAAAAATCTACCGATAGTCATAATTAAGAACATATATGAGCATATCTTGTCCTAACATTTTTCTTCTTCTTAATTTTGTAAACTATTATTTTAAAAATTAACTTTTTATTATTTTTCAATGATGGCCAACCTTGTGATTAACTACTTAATGGCTACTTAAGATAATTACAGATAAACTTAATTATTATAAAATGGAATAAAGTTTGAATAATAATTAAGTATAAAAACGAGTTTCAATTCTACAATAATTATAATTCATTTAATGTAAACTTACTATTTTATATATTTATTTCCAAATAAAAATTTCAAAATTTTGATATTTCCTAGATATTTTGTAAAAAGAGTTAAAATCAAAAATAAAATATATTTTATAACTTTCAAAGGGTAAAATATATATTTCTATAGTTTGAGGGGATAAAGTGTCACAAATATATAATTGAAAGAGCAAACTGAAATGCACGCTTGTTAATTTGGGGCAGGGATGGAACCAAAAATGTGTTTTAGAGGCCAAGGGAGAGAGGATGGTTGGGGCTGAAATTTAAATTTTTCAAAAAAATATGTATAAAATTAAGCTTATTATGAATGCGAGAGAACGGTAGTACTCTCGAACCCCTCAACTCCGCCAGTACTTTGGGAAAATTTTTTATATGGATCGAATATATGGGTCTCACCTATGCACTTTTGTTTTAAATTCAGCTATATATTATATATATTTTATAAAAAAATTAATACATAATACGTGATTGAATCTGAATTGTAAAATCTAAATACCTAATCCATACAAAAAAAAAACCCCTTACTTTGGAGTCCTTCCGACGACAGGTGGCCTGGAGCTTGCAGTTCTGCTGAAATTATGGAGTCTCTAGGCCCACCGTTGCGGGCATTTCATGAAATGACGGCCACCCTTTTACTACTATGGACAGCAAATTCATCCAATTATTGTATACATGGGGAATCTCTTATCTTCTGTTACAGAGAAGATTTTTTCTATCCATATCCAAAATATTAAATAATCATAATGTTCTGTTTGTAATAGAAGATCTTTTTTTGATTATTAATCGTATTATTTCTCTCGTTCCTTTTGACACTATAATAATTGCCCCAAAAAAAAAAAGAAAAAAAGAAGAGAGATTTTAACGATAGCATATCAAGTGATAATATAAAAATTATCACTAATTATATACATTTAGTGATGGTTATTTAATCACAAAATAATTTGCACAATACTAATAGTAATTTATATTTTGGTTTCATTTTACAAAATTTATACTTTCTAATTCTAAAACATAAAATGTTTAATATTCTGTTCAGAATATACTAAAATTTCCCCAAAATATACTAGAAAAATGTAGGCATTTCATATCATCATATATTTCAAAGATGTGCGTATTTATATCTTTCAATTATTATTATAATATAAATACATATATTTTTAATTACTATACCATTGTAATAATAACTTAAAATAATATAAAAACGACTTGCCACAACTAATCAAACAATTATTTTTTTTTCGTGAAAAGACATCGATACAAAATTTGTCAATTTAAAAATTTGTCAATGAGTTGAATTCAAGTTGAGTTTTGAAATACATCAACTCAAGTTCGTCTGAAAATGTTTTAAGCTCGACGTCAAAATACTGAACTCGCGAACTGATTGGATTCGTCTTGCATCTCTACACAAAACTCCTCAATGTACCTCCAAATAAAGCCTAAAAGACCTTGTTACCTATATATTTGGTTTTTTGGGCATGGTTGGTGGAAGGGATTGCAAGTTGCATGCACGATGCATGTGATCTTGGTAGACGTGACATGATATTGCCCCTCCTACATCACTTTATCATAACGTGGGATGTTAAATATTTATGGCGACAGTTTTCAATCTTTAATTGTAACATGCAGACAGTTCAAATCTTTAACACCTTTTGCTTTCTGAAGGAAAATTCCCTATACACACGATGGTCCGAATTTAACCACGTGTTTATAATGCATGGCTGATTCTGCACAGCACGATATATACACCCAATTCATGAAAATTTTTCTCCTTTAATTTCTAAATGTCTTGGCTGGAGCACTTTATCTACAACTTTTGTCTCATTAAAAACGTTTGTTTTGGACTTTTGGGAGTATAAATACAACTTCTGTTTATTCAAAATTCTGTAACCAAAAATCCCAATTTGAAATATAATATATCAAGGGCAGACGCGGAACTATAGGCTGGTGGGCGCAAATTGAACGAAATTTTACTTGTATTTTTTTTTTGAAAATTTTAAATCCCCCCTCACCATTCCACACCCCGCAATATATATATATATATATATATATATAATAAAAATTTGATCTCTTGCCTACCCTTCCTCCCCAAACAAAATTTTTTGACTTCACCCCTGCAATAGAGTCTGTTGATCCAATTGAATCAATTATAATTGACTATTAACTTTTGGCATTTGAAAATTATTTTAATTTTTTAAAAGCTGTTCATTGGTTGATAGTGTATATTTTTGGAAAAGTAATGAAAACAAGAAATTAATTAAATCTTGATGTACAATAACACGGTTGACTACTTATGTTAATTAGGAAATGCAAAATCCTGTAGGAAAAATATTCAAGCGCTTCATGTGGGCAAATTTTATGAATTGTTGGCACATTTTGGGTCAAATACTGCAAAATTTAGAAATTGAGAAAATCCCTTACGATGGAAATTATAGTTCCACATTCAAGTCTAAGTAGATGGATTTTGGGAATTATTAGCTAGTTTTTCGTGACACGATTGAATTAATTTTGACTGAATACTAATATTTGGTGTTTTTGAATTGTTTTAATTTTTTTTTAAAAAAAAACTGTTCATTGGTTGACGATGCATATAGTTTTTGGAAAGATGTGAAAATAAGAGAGTAATTAAGTCTTGATGTATAACCTTACAAGTCCATTTCACATTCAAAATCACCAATTTTTTGCCGCAGATCACTTACGGATGACTTTATTGGTAGGAAACTGACTTTGGAGATAAAATGCAAGTTTCGATTGTGTTTGGTAGTAATATAAGAATGTGTGTGGTAGAGAAATCATTTGATAGATATGCTATAAATTTGTTATCAATCTATTGTATTAATATATTTGGTAGGAAATATTATTTCATGAAATATCTTTCAAACTATGCCTGGTAGGATTCTTTTTTCCATATATATTTGAAGCAAATTCAAAAAAAGTCCTTTAATTTAAGCCCATCATATATATTTAAGGGTAATACAGTAAATTACAATTCTTATCAACTCAACCCAAATCAAGTGAAATACACATCCCACCCCTATGGTAGGGGTGGGTTATTCCATAAATTGATGAATAAGAAATCGGATCTATGCTTTATAAAGAGTTGGAAAAATTTTTATCAAATATAATTAAAGGTGGAATGCTCATATAATCCTATGTGTAAACCCCTATCAAACGCAATCCTTGTGTACTTTGTATGATAAAATGTAACAAAAAGTAGTATTGTACTTAAAGTGTGAAATGAGCATAGTTTAGGAGACAAAATATTTTTATCTCTAAAATTTATGAAGGATTTTGGGATTATTAGCTATAGTTTGGTAAATTTGCCAACTATCATGGATCCTGTCAATTAATTGTGTCAATTACCATAATTTTGGTAAATAGAAAGGAAATTTCCAATAATTAAATTATTATTGCTTGAATATGAAATAAATATTTAATACGTATGACTGGCTTTTAAGCCGTACACTTCTCAACACAAATTATACTCCTGCACATTTGAAGACTAGCGTAAGTATTTTAATTTTGTTACATGTGGAGATAAGTTGTATGGCTATTATTATTATATTTTTTTTCTTACAAGTTTTTCTTGTATTGCTAAATGTAAATGTGTCCTTTGTTCTTACAACAAGTACATACGTTTTTCCAGTTCCTTCACAGATTCTCATTTTCTCTTTGAAAAGTTGATTCAAATTCGAGAGTAAATTAGTGAAGGTAAGAGAGCAATAAAGGAGTAACATAATATTTTATTTACCCACTCCTTCAATTTTTCTCTACTGTATTGTATGAGGAATAGCATGAACATTGACCACAGTCAATTCTTGAATCTCATATTTTTTTTAATATTCAACTCATTTTTTTAACTATGGTATTATTAAAAATTATATTTTCAAAGGAAAAAAAATCATATTTACCTATATATGTGCTATTAAATTAAGTTGTTCTCCCTATTAATTAATTTTCTTATAAATGTAACATCATTCTAAAATAAATTTTGTATTTGTGAACTTGTTCAATGGTGTATCTTTTAACTATAACTAAATAACTGCTATTTTTATCTGTACTTTGTGCCATACGAATGTTGAACACCATAATTTTTAATTCTTTATTACTGTATGTACATTTCCCTGCATTATTGGCTCTTATTTGATTCCACTTTTAACTCAATCATGCGAACTAACTTAAAATAACTTATCCTACAATTGCTCACTTTTAGATAAATAAAGCATTGATTTTTTTAATATTATTATTTATTTAATATTCGTAAAGTCTACTTATGCAATATTACTTACTAAATTCCTCTATTATTTTGGATGAAAGCTTAGTTAATTCATAAAAAGAAATGAAAATGGGGAAAACTTTTAGAGATAATTAAATAGGCACGCACTCCTTGCTAAGATATCAATATTGACAGCGACAAAAGATTAATGGACTTATCAGGAGGAAGTGATGTGCAGAAAGCGTCAAAAAAATTGAAAAATATCATTCTGGAAAAAAAAAATATCTCTTGACTCTTGGTCTTTCTTCTTTTGTCATTTTCTTTGATTGTCCGCTGCACTTGGTGTACAAAGTGAGCCTCGATTCATATGAGCCCATTAAGAAAAATTTGGAAAGTTAAGTGGATGTGATGACAATTTCCTTTAATTTATCCATATCCAAAGTAATTTTCTTCTTAAGCGATACTTGGTAGTTTTCTTGCTTGTATGAACTCTTGCTCATACTGAAGTGACAAATAAAGCAGAGACTTTTATTTAAGGGCAAGGGAACTGCGAGAAGTTCCAAAACACAAAAGTCCCCATTACTCTCTGAACTCCAATGGCCATATTCACCGAGATTTCCTTGTTCATCATCGCCACAATCTTGCTTTGTGCTGTAATCTCGACCCGCAAAAAAAGATCGATGCCGACGAACTGGCCGGTACTCGGGATGCTGCCGGCGATTCTCAAAAACCTTCACCGTATCCATGATTACGCGACGCAAATTCTGATCGAATGTGGCGGCACGTTCGAGTTCAAAGGCCCCTGGTTTTGCAACATGGATATGTTGGTCACGTCCGATCCTGCAAATATCCACCACATTTTCAGCAGAAATTTCTCCAACTATCCCAAGGGTCCCGAGTTCCGAAAGATCTTCGACATCTTGGGAGATGGGATTTTCAATGTTGATTTTGAGCTCTGGGAGCTTCACAGGAGGACGATTCTGTCCTTCATGAGTCATGTCAGCTTTCACAGTTTGCTGGAAGGGGCTGTTTGGCAGAAGGTGGAAACAGGACTACTGCCTGTTCTCGACTATTTTGCGAAACAGGGGAGTGAATTGGATTTACAAGATATCTTCCAGAGGTTCACTTTTGACAGTATTTGTAAGCTCGTGTTGGATTTTGATCCGCGCAGCTTGTGCGTGGAGTTGCCTTATGTTCCGTGTGAGAAGGCGTTCAACGATGCGATTGACGCCTTGTTGCACCGGCATATATTGCCGGAGAGCATTTGGAAGCTCCAAAAATGGCTTAAAATTGGTAAAGAGAGGAAGCTTCTCGAATCCTGGAAGGCCTTCGACGAATTCATGTATCCGCTTGTCGCCTCGAAAGATGAGGGAGATATAAAGGACGAGTTCAACATTTTATCAGATTTTAGAAAGGCGTATCAAGAAAAGATTATTAATGCTTCTTTGAGTGGTTCTTCAAGAGATGACTTTCTGAGGGACACTGCTTTGAGTTTGATGTTCGCCGGTAGAGACACCACGAGTACTTGTCTCACATGGCTTTTCTGGTTAATCGCCGTGAACCCTTGGGCGGAAATTAAGATATTGGAAGAGATTGAGAGTGAATTGCAGATGAAGCAGGATAAGAAATGGAGGTTCTTCAATGTGGAAGAGTCCCGCAAGCTGGTCTACCTCCACGGAGCATTGTGCGAGTCTCTGAGGCTGTTCCCTCCGGTGGCTTTGGAACACAAAGCTCCAATTAGGCCCGACGTTCTCCCGAGTGGTAATCATCTTGAAAGAAATACCAAAGTGATAGTTTCCTTCTATTCGACCGGGAGAATGGAGGCGATATGGGGGCAAGATTGCCTGGCATTCAAGCCCGAGAGGTGGATTTCGGGCCGTGGAGGGGTCAAGCACGAGCCATCCTACAAGTTCCCGGCGTTCAACGCCGGGCCGAGAACGTGTCTTGGGAAAGAGATGGCTTTCATTCAAATGAAAATGGTGGCTGCGACAATGATATATCACTATAAAATTCGACTTGTGGAGGGTCATCCAGTGTCGCCTCGTGACTCAATCATACTTCAAGCCAGAGATGGATTGAGGGTCAAGTTGTCCAAAAGAAATGTCTAATTATGTAACGAAATAGAACTATAATGTTGTGATCAAATAATAACTGGGAATTAATGCGACCTCAGTCCTCGACTCCTCGTACACACGTGTTTCCTGTTAACAATTGTAACAAATTCAATATTTTACTTAATTTGCAGCTGTGAAAATCAGCTGCATCTATGTACAATTGTACATGAAACAAAGAGTTGCATGAATTAACTGTTGGTTGAGTTTCTCAACTCTAGTGCTACATATACATACACATATGTATCTATATATATATGCAACTTGGGTTTTGAATGTTTGTTTTAGAAAAATTGCCTGCTGCAAGTTCAACATTTATATTTTTGACTAATAATCATTCTCAACTTATGTACCTAAATCAATCACCAAAACTAACTCCAATTTTTCTATCGTTCCATGGATCCATTTGTCTACTGTTAAAACTCTTTTTTTGGATTAATTAAACAAAGCCGTTGAAGGTTTGCCCACTTTCACAAGAACTCTTATGATATGAAAAGTTACAAATATTCCCATAATATTTGATTTTATGATACAAATCTAATCTGCATTTGGTTATGGGGTATTTGTAATATGAAATTACATGTTGAAGGAATATTTATAATTTTTCGTTCCACGAAGAATTTTGTTAAAAACAAGCCTAACTATGAGGGATGTTACGTATTTATTTTTTGAAATGATAAAAGAAAGAAACGAGAAAGAACCTGTTCACTAGGCTGGTGGATTGCCACTTATTCAAAGTTGCTTTTGGGAAGAGAAAGCGAATTCTCGAAGAATTATGTTGGATCAAAGTTAGCTAAGACCCAATGAATTTCAATAACATGAACATCTAGTGACAGCTGTTCTTTAATTGAACCCACATTTATTATATATTAAAAAAAAAAAAAAATTAACCCACATCAAATATGGCAACGAAAAATTCTTGTCCAAATTCAATTTGACTATACCCAACCAATCATATAATAAGTGTTAATACACTTGTCATATGATTGATCACTCTCTCCAAATTATATACCAATCACATAACAAGTGCAAAATATTAGTCACGTAATTAGTCTCGGTGTGATCAAACCCGATATGGATAAGAATTTTCCATATGCCAACCTAGCATTTTCCTTAGGGAAAAAAAAGTAATAGTTTGGACCGGCTTATATAGGAGACCCTACTCTAAGATTTTCCACACTGGAATTAGCTAGAGTTTATTTAGGGCTTTAGCCCAATATTACGGGGAGCAGTCTTATATACAAGTATTACATCAAGAAGCATATAAAGAGAATCACTCCCTATGTGGCCATCTCCAATTAAGTAATGAGCTATATAAGCCCACGTCAGTGTTTTATTTGTTTGGCTCAGCCACTTGTTTTGGGGATTTTCTAACCAACGTGCAATTTGATATGCTTCACCATTTAGTAAATTTTTAATATAATAATAAAAGGTCTAATAGTGTGTGACTCAATTTGATCCATACAATATCATAACACGAACCATTAGATGTACTATATAATAATTCATCACTTAAAGCCATTAACTTCAAATAGAAAAGAAGAAGTTGCATAACAAGGCGACAAGCAATATTTATCGAAAGACTCTTGATCAAATAAAAATATTAGAACACTGAGTTCACCATCGTCAACCCGTAGGGATTGAGTCCTAGCTTGTGCTAATAAAAATATTAATTAGAGGTAATGGTCAACTAATAAAAAAATATTTTCACTTACTTCTACACCTTTCTAAGATTTTATAGCAAAATTTTCGGAAAAAACATCAAATAGTGATATTTGAGCATCTGTTTTCCTTTTTGCTATTTGCTTTTGTTAGACTTACACTACGAGAAAAAATGTGATTATCAATGAAAAATTCCATCGAAAAGTTTCGAAGGAAATTTTAAAAAAATAAAAAAATATGGGGGGTTGGGGGTGTTGAAACTCTGTGTTCGCAAAATATGGAGTAATTACCTACGTGTATAGGGCATGTATATTTAGCCACCTAAGGATAACTGCTGAAAATCTGCTGAAAAAATAATTTAATTTCTGTTACGATTTCTACAGAGAAAATTTGGGGAAAATTGAATTCATTCCTTCTGAGTGAACTGTACATTGACTGGCTATTTATAGCCAAGTGGAGAAGACTAAACAACCAGAAAAGACTAAACTACCCTTAACAAAATTATACAACTAACTGTACCAGAAAAACAAACTTACAGTTATAAAATAAAATATGTACATATTTCTATAGCCCCCCCTCAAGGTGGAGGTTGGTGGAAATCCATTAAGCCCAGCTTGGACAGGATAGAGGAAAAATCAGGCAAGGCAAGGAATTTGGTAAAGATGTCAGCCAATTGGGAACGTGATGTTGGTTGGAGGAAGCCGCGTTTATATTCATTGCGGACAATATGACAGTCAATGTCAATATGTTTCGTACGTTCGTGAAAAATGGGATTAGCAGTGATATGGAGGGCTGCTTGGTTATCACAGTAGAGCGGAATAGGTTAGTGGAGAGGAATCTGAAAATCTTGGAGAAGATATGAAATCCACTTCAATTCACAAAGGGTAGATGCCATACTACGATATTCGGCTTCAGCTGTAGAACGAGAGACAGCGGCCTGTTTCTTCGATTTCCAAGACACAAGAGACCCCCCGAGAAAGATGCAAAAACCAGTCACAGATTTTCTTGTGTCGGGGCAGGCAGCCCAATCTACATCACAGTAGGCAGACTGACGAAGTGGAGAATGAGCAGGGAAGAAAAGACTGACAGAGGGACTTGATTTGACATAACGAAGGACATGGAGAACAGCATCCCAATGAGCATGAGTAGGAGCGTTTAAGAATGGACTCAACTGTTGAGTAGCAAAAGTGATATCAGGCCGGGTCATGTTCAAATAGAGTAACTGCCCGATCAAACGACGATATTTTTCGGGTGCAGAAAATGGGGTAGTAGTAGCAGCCGTGAGCTTAAAACCTTTAGGTAAAGGGGTTGAAGCGGGTTTGGCACCCAATAAACCGACATCACAAAGGATGTCCAAGATGTACTTTCTTTGGTTAAGAAATAACCCTGAAGAAGAACGGGCAATTTCAATACCAAGGAAATACTTGGCATATCCAAGATCCTTAATAGTAAACTGCTGATGAAGGAAATCCTTGACCAAAGTAATGTCTTGCTTAGAGGTGCCTGTGATCCATACATCATCCACATAGACCAAAAGAGCTAAAAAACCTGAAGTCGTTGTTCTGGTGAAAAGACAGTGATCATTTTCTGATTGAATAAAACCAAACTGTTGAAGCTTGGCAGTGAATTCCATTTTCCATTCTCTAGACGCCTGTTTGAGGCCGTATAACAACTTGATAAGCTTGCATACTTTACCAGGTTCAACTGCTGTATAACCCTCGGGAGGGTGCATGTAAACTTCCTCATGTAAAGTTCCATGTAAAAAGGCATTGTTGATGTCTAGTTTATGGATAAACCAAGAGGTAGAAGCTGCTAAAGCCAAAAATATTCTGACCGTAACCAGTTTTGCAACAGAGGAGAATGAATCAAAATAATCAAGACCTTCCAATCGTGCTTTGAACCTGTCCACTGATCCATCGGACAACCATTTAATCTTATACACCCACTTTGATCCAATAGCTTTCTTTCCTTGTGGTAAGTCAACAAGAGTCCAGGTTTTATTTTTTTCAAGAGCCTCAAGCTCAAGATTCATAGCATCAATCCACCTTTGGTCAGTACAAGCCTATTTAAAAGAACAAGGTTCTGAAATTACAGATACATTTTCCATGGAATTCGATGTAGGATGGAGAAAAATTAGGCGGCAAAGAATAAGGAAAGCTATGGATAGGGTAACAATGCCCATCAAGCACATTGGGAACTAAAGTGGTTCTGTCAAAAGGTTGGATGGTTGTGGAGACAAAGTCATTAAGCCAAACAGGTTTAGACTGGAGTCTAGTGCTATATCTGGAAAGAGTAGAAGATGAAGTGGTGGGGGGGGGGGTCTAGGGTAGGTGGTGGATTTGGAGAAGGGGTTTCAAGGGCATCTGATGTAGCAGACTGAGGGTGAGCAGGAGAGAAAGGCATGAAATCATTATCACATGGTAGAGGTAAGGGAGTGGAAATAGTAGAGAAATTTTGATAAGGAAAGATGTGTTCATAAAACACTACATCCCTAGAGACAAAAAGTTTGTGAGAGTTCAAATCATACACTTTGTAAGCTTTCTGACCAGTGTTATAGCCCAGAAATAAACACTTGAGAGCCCTAGTGTCAAACTTGGTTTTTGTAGGCAAAAGGTTGGTGGCATAACAGAAGCATCCAAACACCTTCAAAGAATCATAATCAAGAGGTTTGTGATACAACATTTCAAAAGGGGTTTTCCATTGTAAAACTGAAGAAGGTAATCGATTTATGATGTATGTGACCATGAGTATGGCTTCTTCCCAGAATGAATGAGGTAACTTGGCTTGAAATAAGAGGGCTCTAGCAAGCTGGAGAAGGTGTTTATGTTTTCTCTCAGCAATGCCATTCTGCTCGGGTGTGTATGGATTAGTTCTTTGGTGGACAATTCCAAAAGAGGCAAAGAGTGATTGGTATTCATGGCTTGTGAATTCAGTACCATTATCAGAACGGATGACTTTGACACAAGTTTGAAATTGAGTGGTAACCATTTTCAAGAATTGGGATACTGTGTGTGGGACTTGGGATTTTTGATTGAGTAGGTAAGTCCATGTGGCTCTACTGTAGTCATCTACAATAGTAAGAAAATAATGCCCCCTTGTCAAGGATTTTTGGTGATATGGACCCCATACATCTAGGTGGATTAGTTCAAATATATGAGTGGTAGTACTAGTACTAATTGGAAAGCTAAGTCTTTGTTGTTTAGCCATAGGGCAGATATGACAGTGAGGTAAAGCAGATATATTTATTTTTCCAATAAAATCCAAATGTGACATAGTAGATGGTGAGGCATGTCCAAGTCTATGATGCCACAAGGATACATTTTTGACAGAATCAGAAGATACACAAGTATTGGCAATAACACTACAATTTGATGACAAAGAAGTTGGCACAGAGCTTATTTGTGATTGGCTAGCATAAGAACGAATCAAAACTACTAGAATCAAGGATGTAAAGTCTCCCAACCACCTTGCCAACTGCCAGACTCGTTCAGAGTGTAGGTCCTGCAGCAAGCAATGAGTTGGAAACAAAATGAATTTAATCGAACCTGTTTCACACAGCTTGTTGACAGATAACAAATTGTAATGGAAGGAAGGTATGTGTAGTGCATTGGTGAGAACAAGGGACTTGGATAGATGTGCATCGCCAATATGGTGTACTAATTGAATTGTACCATTAGGTAAGTGAACTGGAGTTATGGTTTTGACTGGGTTTGGTGTGGTGAGCAGGTTTAAAAGATGGCACATATGGTTTGAGGCGCCTGTATCTATAATCCAGCTACCTTGTTCTAATAAATCAAGTGTACCAAACGCAAAGTGATGAAATGAACTACCTGCAAAATCCGTGAGATGAGCCATATTCTTCATCTCATGTTGTATCAGGTGCCGGATTTTGGAGCTCAACTCTGCTGTCAACACATTCTCCTTTGCTGTTTCTATTCCAGAATCCAACTCCACCATGTTAGCTACTTGTCTCTGTCCTAAACCTGGATTGGTCTTTCCTTTTGTAGCCATTAACTCCTTGTACCAATCTGGAACACCATGAATTTTGAAATATGTGTCTTTGCTATGTCCAGTATAATGGCAGTTTGAACATATCAATTCAGATTTATCAGCCCTCCTTTTGTTGCTTCCTTGTTTTTTGAAAGCAAGTCCCTCTCCTCCTACAATTATTTGCTTCTTAAAACCCCCATCACCTTTGATGAGCATAGCACTGTTTTCATGAATCTCAGAGTAACTGTTGTGTACTTCCCTTTGTTTCTCCACCCGAAGCACCATAGAGTACGCCTTATTGACATTGGGAAGTGGATCCATTGCAAGGATTTGATTCCGGATATGATCATATCCATCATGTAACCC
>JAOWBU010000503.1:0-25000 GCA_026212405.1 Petrea volubilis
TTTTTGCCCTCCAAATTGTTGATTTTCACGTTCTTGTTTTATATTTTTGAATTAAAGGATATTGGCTCCCACTACATATATATTTTTTGCATCCGCCATTCCGGTGATTTCCTTTGGTGAACAACTGGAGAGAAGTACAGGTAATATCTCTTGGTTCTGTTCTTTATCTTATTCATTTTTTCTTTTTTGTGTGTGGATATATATATATATGTGTGTGTGTGTGTGTGCGTGTGTGTGGTTTGATGAAATAGAATTTGAGATGGGCTTATTCATCAGTCATAACGTCGTCAGATTAATTCCAGACAAGGGTGTTCATGTTATGAATCATTCTAATTTGATCAGGGAGAGAGAGAGAGAGAGAGAAAGTGAGAGAGAGAAGAAGAAGAATTATGCTAAAGAAGTCAAAATAGTAGTAAAGAAAGTAGAACATGATTTTCTGTATACTACTTGTATTTGTACGTTAATTTATGCACCAAACAATTGCAGAGGGAGTTTTAACAGCAGTGCAGACATTAGCATCCACTGCAGTTTGTGGAATCATACACTCAATTATAGGAGGCCAACCATTGCTAATTCTTGGAGTTGCTGAGCCCACTGTTATAATGTACACCTTCATGTTTAACTTTGCCAAACAAAGACCTGATTTGGGTCGTGAACTCTTTCTTGCATGGACCGGATGGTAAGTTTGTCTTTAAATGATTGTACAATTTTTTTTGTCATTTTTTTATTTAAATTTCATCTTTTAAACTTGTAATTATCTTTAGCCTTAATATATGTTTTTATCGAAATTATCAGGGTATGTGTTTGGACTGCAGCTTTGTTGTTCTTGCTGGCTATTTTAGGAGCCTGCTCTATTATTAATCGCTTTACCCGTGTTGCCGGTGAATTGTTCGGAATGCTTATTGCTATGCTTTTCATGCAGCAAGCCATCAAGGTAAGGAAAATGAGTGGTTGTTTTTTATGTTAAGCAATGCTTTTTAAGGGATTTCTTCGTTGACTTTATATTTTTATGATGATTTTTTTTTTAGGGACTTGTAGAAGAGTTTCGCATACCAAAAAGGGAAGATCCTAGCCAAACGGAGTTTATGCCTTCATGGAGATTTGCTAATGGCATGTTTGCCTTGGTTCTTTCGTTTGGTCTATTGCTAACTGCATTGAGAAGCAGAAAAGCAAGATCCTGGCGTTATGGGTCCGGTGAGAACTACCTTAGAAATACATTCATTGTATGTATTGAATGACTGTCTTGTTTAGAAGCTTAAATTGCGAGAGATGAGAAATATTCACTGTTTAGTATCTATAGCACACCCCCTCCTGTGCTAGCGGGACCTGTTTGTTTTTTAAGCCTCGCTTGCGAGATTTGAATCTAGGACTTCTTATTTGGCTTGACTCTACAAGCTTAAGTTGTTAGTTGGAGAGACATTGAATATGTAATATCTCTGAAAATAGTATGATTGTAATATGGAGAAAACAACTTCCACTTTTGGTCACAATTAGAACAGTTTGATTATGGGTATGATTATTTGTGATTTTCCATGCAGGTTGGATTCGGAGCCTAATTGCAGATTATGGGGTGCCACTGATGGTGTTGGTTTGGACGGGGGTGTCCTACACACCAGCTAGTAGTGTACCAGAAGGGATTCCTCGACGTCTTTTTAGTCCAAATCCGTGGTCACCTGGGGCCTATGAGAATTGGACAGTAATAAAAGTAGGCAATGATGCTTAATTATATTAGCAGGTTACTTTATTAAATTTTATTTAATTTGTTGTAGATATTGAAAAATTCCATATTCCGTGGTGATATTTTGCAGGAGATGCTAAACGTACCGGTCCTCTACATACTCGGAGCTTTTATTCCCGCAACAATGATTGCTGTGCTTTACTATTTTGATCACAGTGTTGCGTCTCAGCTGGCTCAACAGAAAGAATTCAATTTAAGAAAACCACCTTCATTTCATTACGATTTGTTACTTCTTGGATTTCTGGTATGCAGATGACATTTTTGCTTCGATAGTTTGCTTAACATTCATTTCATCAATAAGATACAAACCCTTTTTTGTCTTCTATTTTTTTTTTGGACAGACATTGATGTGTGGTCTTATTGGCATTCCTCCATCAAATGGTGTAATTCCCCAATCCCCTATGCATACAAAAAGTCTAGCTACTCTCAAACACCAGGTGATTTTCTTGCAGTTGCAGCTTCCTTTTTTTCTTTGTCCTTTTTTTTTTGTTTGGTAAAGCTGCAGTCTTTTTAAGTTTCTTGTATTAAAATATAAATCCTTACAATGGGCCTATTAAATTTTATCTTTGTGACTTGCAGTTGCTAAGGAACCGACTTGTCGCTACAGCGCGGGAGAGTATGAGAAAGAACTCAAGCTTGGGAGAGTTGTATAGCAACATGCAAGAAGCATATCAACAAATGCAAACTCCTCTCATCTACCAGGAGCCATCACATAGAGTAAATACCATATTTTCTTGTGCTCCACGAAACAGAAATAAAATTAATAATCAGTAAGAAAATATAATTATTGAGAAATAAAACTTATTAAAAAGAATATTTAATTGCTGATCTTTGAAAATGATAAGCAAGCCTGGCTGCAAAAATCTTATTTTCAAAATCACAAATACATTCCTTGTAACTTATTTCGACCTTACAATTTCCCCCCTCTGTTGATTACTATAGATAGTGAAATGATGTTACTCGAATTTCAGTGAACTTTTTAAAACTGTTCTTGCCTGCATGGATGATGTTATCCAACTTTCTCATTAATCTTTTCAAATTTGATTAAATTTTGATGATCAAAATGGGACTGCATGTAATTTTGAAATTATCTTATCAGGGTCTAAACGAGTTGAAAGAATCAACGGTTCAGCTAGCATCAAGCATAGGAAGCTTCGATGCACCTGTTGATGAGACGGTTTTCGATGTCGAGAAGGAAATTGATGATTTGCTACCCGTTGAGGTTAAGGAACAACGTCTCAGTAACTTACTGCAAGCCATTATGGTTGGAGGATGTGTCGCAGCAATGCCAGCCTTGAGAATGATCCCAACCTCAGTTCTCTGGGGATATTTTGCTTTCATGGCTATTGAAAGCTTACCCGGTAACCAGTTCTGGGAAAGGATATTGCTGCTCTTTACTGCACCAAGCAGAAGATACAAGTGAGAGTTGCTTTAGCGATTTGAAACTTTTTAACTGACCAAAGGGTCCCTACAAATTCTGAAAATTGTTGTGTGTGTAATTGGCAGAGTTTTGGAGGACTACCATGCGACATTTGTGGAGACAGTGCCTTTCAAAGCGATCGTGACGTTTACCATATTCCAAACGACGTATTTGCTTCTTTGTTTTGGGATTACCTGGGTCCCGATTGCGGGAGTCTTGTTTCCTCTGTTGATTATGCTTTTGGTACCCGTGAGGCAATACATGTTGCCAAAATTTTTCAAAGGTGCTCACCTTCAGGAGCTCGACGCTGCAGATTATGAAGAGGCGCCAGCAGTAGCATTCGACATTCCTCAGGTAAAAATGTTGACTCCTATGGTATTCCACATTGGTTTTGCACGAGAAAAGTTTGAATGTTTTATAAGTTGGTGCCTATGGTCAATGGCATTTTGGGTCCTCTATTCCATGATCTATTTCATCACCTATTCCACATTACACATACACGTCACATACATATAAATATTCCTCAAATGCACAATTCAGGTAGATCTCTTACACTTGGTGTGCATCTGTTAAATGAAATAGAAGTTAAAATGAACAGGGGATCAAAAATGGTGCAATGGACTCAGCTAGTTACATGCAGAGCCCATTGTTCGAGTTTTTCACTTGCCGAGCCCCACCCTGTGGATTCCGGGCTTGACAAACTCCACTTTGCTAATAGTTAGCATTTTAAATCCATATACGCAGGAAGGAGAGCTGGCTGGTAGACTTTCTTCTGCTGATGGAGGAGAGATTTTAGATGGAATTATTACCAGAAGTCGCGGGGAGATCAAGCACATTTGCAGTCCTAAGGTGACAAGTTCATCGGGCACCCCGGCAAGAGATCCTAAACTCCAGAGCCCGCGTTTCTCAGAGAAAGCGTACAGTCCCAGGGTTAGTGAACTAAGAGGAGAGAGAACTCCATCTCCACGCACCACCGGAAGAGGAAAACCTCAGAGTCCAAGGACCGGCCCATCTAATTTAGGGATTAGTCCTCATCACTTGACTTGAAACGAATGTGAAAGATCAATGGCAGTCATCTGTGGCCAGTGCCCAGTGGCAAGTCTCAGATAGAAAGCATACATTCTTTTGCTGGTGGCTGGGAATGGGATGAAGTCGATTAGAGCTGAGAGGGGCAGTCGGCCTTTTAAGTTTATATACAGTTAATATTTTTATATGTATTTTTATTAATATTCAGAATTTTACAAACCCCCAATCCCAAAAGCAATGATCAAAATGTGTTTATATTATTTGAGAAATTCGATTTTCCCTTTAA
Source organism: Petrea volubilis (assembly GCA_026212405.1). Lineage (NCBI taxonomy): Eukaryota > Viridiplantae > Streptophyta > Magnoliopsida > Lamiales > Verbenaceae > Petrea > Petrea volubilis. The sequence goes on from JAOWBU010000503.1 coordinate 4,471, forward strand.
CATAAATTTAGTAGACATAAATTATGTAAATCAGCAAAATAGAACTAGCATGGACAAATATGTGGACATTATATGATCATCCTGTGCAATTGAACTCATGATGTAGATGAGGACATACAATTTTGAATAAACGTCATTTCCAGAGCCATAAATTTTGAAATGTAAGCTAAAATTGATCATATTCAAGGCTTCTAGCTAACTTGCTGATCTATCTTTGTGCAATGGCATTGATCCTCTTCACCTCTTACATTTACAAGATTATATCAGCCCTCAAATCTTGCAAGATATTTTTGAAACTTACAAGATGCTAGATTTTATTCTTCAAGCAAGACTTTAAAATGTTTGAGTAAAATGAAATCATACAACTTATAAAATGTTAGGAACTACAGTTTTGCAACTAATATGTCCAATACTTAGAAAATTTATCAAGACCTCAAAAATGAATTAAGAGTTCTTCAATTTTCCTAAAAGATATTGTTACAATATACCTAACATCTTCAGGATCGTTACTCTTACACCCCTAAGGTTTGGTATAAATACACATAGATCCTCAAAGTTTCTATAATCATGGAAACCACCCACGCATGTTGTCAATGACAAAGCTACATATAGCTCAGGAGGTACGCATCGACCCACTTAAAATTATCTCATTTATATATCGTTAAATTCAAGCGATTGTCTTGATTATCTTTTAGTACATTTCCTAGTTGTCATTCAGTGCACCCCTTTATTTTTGTTAATTCAATTATTTACATCATTGGTCGTCCATAGTTGGTAGATGCACCCTCTAATTTTGGGATCTAGCTCTGCCACTGCATGTCAACTTTTGTTTTCCTGTCAGACCCTTCATGTGGTTTGCGCAGTTACAGAAACAACCACTACTATGAACTTTTATCTTATAGTTAGACCTGTAAAGACGAATTATATAATTAAGCAAATACTAGGGGATCTAATTGAATTTAGTTATATACATATCAAACCTCAGGGGATGGAGGCGTAACTATCTCAACATCGCACTTTAGGAGTTTAATCTAGCTCAGTTTCTTTGCTCTTGACAATAACATCATTGATTCACACAGAAAAGCAGCGGTGGGAATTGAATCTCCTAAGGCATGAACACCCAAAAGGGGTCCTACATTCTTGGGTGCAAACAAGAATATTGATTAGAAAGAGGGATCATGTTATGATTTCCTTGCATTGACTTCATAAAGTAAGGTCGGAAAATAAAAATTCAAGTCCCTTTCTAATTATAATAAACTCTTTGTCGTGTCTCTCACTATTCTTGCCAATAAAAGACTCATGGTTGTGACAATTTTTGAGGATATATGAAAAAGATGAAAATATGATGAATGATGATTATGAATACGTGTTGGATCAGGTGAGTGGCATGAGTAAAGATTTGACGATCTAAAGCTTGTATACAGTCAAATGTGGGCTTTCACACATACACACACACACACACACATAGTGGATATAGTAATTCTCGTGACTTCAATTAAACTAGTGAAGTGAAGAGATTAATGATGGATGGCTTTTTTTTTTTTTCAGCACAGGCAATCTATTATAATGCGTTTGACAAAGAGTTTAATGATGGGACGCGACAATTGTTATAGCAATTGGCATATTAGTGCCGAAAGCAGCCGCTAATCTGGTGCTCTATGGATTTACTTGTTCTGTCAAACAGATAATTAGTAGCTGATAACTACCTTTTTCTAAAAAAATAATAGTAATAAAAAAAAACAAAAAGAAAAAGAATAGTTTTATTTATGGTATTCGATGATTTTGCAACAATCCTGCCGACGTTGTGTCTTAACTGGAGAATGGTTAGTGGGATGAAGCACACTCAATGCCCGCGCAAAATAAAAATGCGATATAATTTAATTATATATTTAAACATTAATAGTGTGAAATTAAAAATATTTATTAAATTTCCATATGAAATATATATTTTAAAATTTTTAATATGCTTAATAAACTTTCGATAAGTAAAATATTAAATTATATCTTTAAAAAAATAAAAAAATAAAAAAATGAGAGAGCAGAGGGCAAAAAGAGAGAAATGTAAAACAAGTTAAGGACTAAGGAGAGAGAAGTTAAAGGCCTGTTTGGATTGGTTTAAAAAATAAAGTATTTCTTGAATGGTGTTTTTTACAATGAAGCTTTTTTTAAAAGTTAGGTAATTTTGCATTTTGATACAGTAATTAAAAGTACTTTGAAAGATACTTTTTCTAGCTTCTTGAATGGTGTTTTTTACAATGAAGCTTTTTTTAAAAGCCAAGTAATTTTGCATTTTGATACAGTAATTAAAAGTGCTTTGAAAGATACTTTTTCTAGCTTTTATTTTTTTTTTTCTAAAAGCCCCTTCAAACATAATTTTTTTGCTCTGAAGTATTTTTTTTTTATAAAAAAATAAGTACTTTAAAAAAGTTCATCCAAACGGGCTCTAAGACTCCAGATAACCAAAAGTCTATTGCCACCAAAAGACACCAAATAATTATTAAGGGATTCTAATACTTTATAGTAGAGTATAGATACTAATAAAAAAAAGATTAACTATTTTTCAACATATCTATACTATTATAAAAAGAAAGCCTTTTTTGTCTCATAAATGATGGTTATTTATGTGATTTTATAAAATTTGTCCTTCAATTTTATATGGAATAAATAGAGATATGTAAAATTATGGTCAAAATTAAAAATTCACAAAAAATTGATTCAATTCGGATATCAAATTTTGATGTGCCAATTTTACACTTTTAATTAGTAAACACATGTAATAAATAAGTAAATAAAAAGGTCAATATTGTAATATTACATCCAATTTAAAAAACCCATGTTCTCAACCCACAAACCACTTTCTCTAATCACAATTACTTGATTTTTTTTTTCTTTTTGTGTTTATTCTTAATCGTAAAATTTTATTCATATAATTATTTTATTTTTAAATTATTATAATTTAATAAATTATTTCAAATAATTTTTAAAAAAGTATTCTTATAGAAGAAATTTAATAATATATATATATATATATTTTTTCATCCTAAAAAAAATTTAAGTACTAAATTGAAACATATATTTTTTTATATTATGTACACATTTAGAGTGTGCGGTATTGTTAATTTTTAATAAAAATAAATACACTAATCCCATTTAAGAAGTTAATAACCATTTATGTTTTAATGCACGTGTGAGTTTATCGGTGACATGAGTGAATATAATTTCCGTTATCAAACCGCAACGTTAGGTTAGTGGATATACAAAGCCGGCCCATGGCCAAGACATTGGATACATCACATGACTCGTGAGCGGCTGAGAAACACCAACCATGTATGATGTGGCCCAAAGATTCCACTTGAATAAAAATTCAAAAACTCGATGAAAAATGTCATTCAATTAAAAATTGAAATAACTAAAAATTTAAAATTGATTAACATGTATTTCAACCAAAAAAAAAAAAACGAAATGAAAAGTTTGCATGAATACAACGACTGCCATAAAGGTTACATAATAAGTAGCGTTCATGCGTTAATAACCAAAACAAAAAGTGTACTACCAAAGAAATTATGCAGTAGACTTGTCCTCATCTACGTTCAAGATATAATTATTAAATATGTTAAATAGAAAGTTTGGCCTAAATTTTTAATACATAGCAAATGCCTCATTGTAACCGAAAAAAAAAATGCCTAATAACAATAGTACGGCATATATTGCATTTTGTTTAGGGATCTTTAAAATATCATCTTATACATACGAGATTATTAATCTAATAAGGGATTGTAAATACCGATGTCATACTTTTAACGAATTGAACTAGCTAATTTAATACCAAATCCATTTATTTCAAAGTATGCATTTTTACTATTGAATATGATTGATCATCGTTTTTTTTAATCCATAAAAAATTCTTTAAATACAAACCAGGACAAATTTGAATTAAAAACCCACCCATTTGACAACTTAAACTGCACAAGCAGATGATACGAAAGTCGGAAAAAATGGATCCATCGGGGCTCAATATGAATGAAATCTAGGCAGATACATGTAAATAGGCGTTAAGTCATCCAGTCTAAGAGGGTGTTTGGCTAAGCTTATTTAAAACATCTTATAAGCTTCTACATCTTATAAGCTTCTACATCTTATAAGATGTTTTAGGAGCTCATAAGATGTTGGATCTTATTTTAAAAATAAGTTATTAAAGTGTTTGGATAAATAAGAAGGGGTATAGCTTATAAGATGTTAGTAATGACAATATTGTACTTAATTTGGTTAAAAATAAAAGAACTTGGTAGATCTTAAAAAATAAGTTGCTACCTCCTTACTTTTTTAAAAAGAGCTTATAAGCTCTTAAACATCTTATTTGAGAAGCTTATAAGCTCCACTTCCAAAATTTTTGCCAAACACTTTGCAACATCTTATAAGCTCTTAAACATCTTATAAGATGTTTTGAGGAGCTTATAAGCTTAGCCAAACACCCTCTAAATCAATCAAATGTGAAGCCCAACAAGTCATCCATATAAACAACTTATAGACCATAATCGGGGATATCCATTCCCGGGAACCATAGACATTTTTTTTTTTTTTTGGTTTCCGAACCATAGACATTAGACTGGTACAAATGTGTCTCGTAGGCCGCCTACATTGGATATCCAGAAAAAAAGTTTAACCTCCAACTTCTACAGTAATTTTAAAAGCACCAACGAACTTCTTGAAATAGATGAACGATGCTTTTTAAAAAAAATTCACAATCTAACTTACAGAAAGACTCAACCACTTCATTGAAAATAATTGAGAACGAACAGATAGAGCTGAAAACACGAATCAATCTACTTACTCGATTCAGGATCTGAACAGATCATTTGAGCTCAACTCGTTATGTATAACAAATCAAATCAAGGTTGAACACATTATTTCCTTAAAGAAAATTTGAACTCAACTTAAACTGGACTCCATCAATTAAAATACAATAATGTGTATCAAAAGACCAAATAATTCGTATTCAAGTAGAGTTTGACTCAATTAAAGCTTGTTTGAGCTTGACGGCTTTAATTATCAGGCCAAGCTCAAACAGAATTTCAAGATCATTTGGTTATACCAGCAAGAACAGAACAGTGTTGAACACGCATATACCTTGGACGACCGTAAAATTTGATGAAGTGTTAACCTATGAATGTTTAACCAGGCAAAACTAGTTCCAATCTTCAAAAGATAATGGAGTTAATTTCCAGAGAATTAACCAATACCTCTGAAGCAATTTAGTGAATTCAAGAAGAAATGCTCTATTCAATTAATGGTTATCTATCTTTTGCACGATACTGATTTTCATAATTTCCACAAATTAAACAAAAATAGCCAACGGCAGATAAAACCAAAACAAAATAACAACAACAGCATCAATCATGTTCAACTTTACGCTCATTTAAAGGTATTCCATGTCTCAACAAACTACTCAAAAAAACAAAAACTCAAGTTGACAGAAGAAAACACCTAGACCTAGACAATAACAATAAAACTCCGTTTGCCATTGAGAGATTTCATCAAAAAAATCAAAATCAAAAATTTTCCATAAGACAAAAAGTGCAGTTCTCAATCGCCACCTTCCTTATTGTAGACGTACGTGAGTCCACACTTACCGCAGTAATGTCTGTCAAAATGGTTCGCCATGAAAGTACCGGCGCCGCACTCGGCATTGGGGCACTCCTTCCTCAGCCTCTGAACCTTCCCCGAGTCATCCACCTTGTAGAACTGGAGCACGGCGAGCTTCACCTTCTTCTTCTTGTGCTTGATCTTCTTCGGCTTGGTGTACGTCTTCTTCTTGCGCTTCTTCGCGCCGCCGAGGAGGCGGAGGACGAGGTGGAGTGTCGATTCCTTCTCGACGCCATAATCGGCGAGCGTGCGTCCATCCTCGAGCTGTTTCCCGGCGTAGATGAGGCGTTGCTGGTCCGGCGAGATGAATTCCTTGTCCTGGATCTTGGCCTTGAGGTTGTCGACGGTGTCGGAGGGCTCTACATCGAGAATCGTGGTCTGGCCCTTGAGGTTTCTGACGAAGATCTGCATCTTCACGGCGGAGGGCATGGCGGAGCTAGGGTTTTGGTATGGGGATTAGTGGGGAATGTTATGAGGTTGAAAATGAGAGTTTATATATGTTAGGGCTTGCGGGGAGTTATGAAAAGGCCGGTTTAGCATTTGTAAAGGGATACATTTTGCTATGAATTTTTTGTGGGCCGAGGTAAGGCGGCCCATGGACGCATCTTTTTAATTTTTATCCAATTTCATTTTTCCTTTTTAATCAATTAAAATATTTAACATCGATTATAAATATTGTAATTCAGAATAATTGGATTTCGTAACTAAACGCCCTGATCCATTAAATAATTAATAAATAACTTAAATATATTTCTATAATTAAATGAATTGTTATATAATTTTATTTATATTATTTATTAGTTGAACTAATAAAATGTATTAGTCTTTGGGTAAGCTCGATGTGTGTAAAATAAAAAAATTAAATATAATTTAATTATATATTTAAATTATGAATATACAATTAAAATATTTATTAGATTTTATATATTATGATATATATTTTAATTATTTGTAATGAATGTATTTTATTAAATTTGTTATAAAAATGGTTTAAAATAAAGATAAAATTATAAGATTAATAAATAAATAAGAAATAATTTTTAAAAAAAGATAAAAGAGATATAAAAAAAGGTATTTATTGATAGAGGACGGAGAATGAGAAAAGAAATAAATTGAAAATACGTTAATAGTTGGAGAAGATATAGGAGATAAAATATAAATGAGAGTAGAGAGAGAAGAAAGAGGAGAAAGAATATAAATGATAGTAAATAAATCAAATAGACCAAGGTGCACACTTTTTTATAATGGTAATTTTTTTTTTGTTTCTTGATAATGAAATGGTTTGATTTATAATTCAAATGATAATGGAGGAGTTTGATTTGTATTTCATGAATTATAAATACGGTTAAAATAAATATATTTTATCGTTGTCAAGCATAATCAAAATATGTGGCCATAAATACATATTTTTTTTAGAAGAAATCGATTTATATAACGATTAATTAATTACATCGGTATCTATACTATTTATATCTAAATTTATATCTTCTATCTATATCTATATCTATTTATATTTATACTATATAAAAAAAAGGGGAAATTACACTTAGACCCCCCAATGTTTGGTTAAATTACAGCTAGGCCTCCTTAGGTTACGAAAAATTTCACATACCTCCCTTGAGATTTGGGTCCGGCTAACATGTAGTGCATTTTGGTCACTGATACACCGTGATTTGCTTTTGTAAACAAAAATTATAGCGGAACTCCAATTTTACCCTTTTTTCAAAAAATTCAAATTTTTACTCTTATTGGAATTGATAATTTTCATCAAGAAAATAGATAAACTCGTTATTTTACATTTAACCTGAATTGTGGGATTTTTTCAAATTTGTCTTAAAATTCCGACAAGGATTACAAAGTTATTTCATTATCTTTTTCTAGGATGTTAGCTAGACCCAAATCTCAAAAGAGATATGTGTAATTTCCTATACTTAAGGAGGTTTAATTGTAATTCGATCGAACCTCAGGAGGTCTAAGTATAATTTTTCCTATAAAAAATGAAGTAACTTTTTACTCACAAATGGCAGTGTATGATACCACAACACCGAATTTTTTTAAAGCAACAATTGGAACTGCACCTTCAATTGATATAATAACCATTAGCCACGTTTAGTGACCGTTTAATTGGAATTTCACCTTCAATTCATACGTATTACCCACGTTCAGTAAAAGTAATTTTACGGAGTCCAAAGCGAAGTCAATTACAACCTCATTCAACTTCTCCATTTTTTAAACCCACGTACTTTTTTGTGTGATATATGAACAATTAATTTTAAAAACAAAATAAACTTTTTGATTTTTTTTAAATATAATGTGAAAAATAAATTATTCAATAAAATAACATTTTTGAGTAGCTTGACAACTTTTTTTTAATTATCCTTTTTCAATGGAACACTAACAAAAAACTATAAAAAAAAAACCATGTGTCCAAAAAGTGACAAATTTGTTGTTGATAGTGTGTCCAACACTTCACCAAAAGTGTTGAATTTATTTAATTAATGAACACGTTACAACACGCAATGCATCAAACACGTAAAGAATATTGTGTCTGATATGATATTCAATATTGTACAATTTTGATTTTAAGAGTATTCATGCATTATAACTTGATAATCGTTTTAAAAACAAAAAAAAAAAAAGCCACAAAAATATTGGCCCCCGTCCATCGGTATATTTAGTTGGGTTTTTTTTTTTCTTCTTTATATTCTTATGTTTTTATATAGACTGAATAACTTATATTGAATATGTCTAAGAAACACTCTCTTAGGGCATTTGCCAAATTAATGAAAAAAAAAAAATTCTACACTAATTTGACTCAAAACTTTAACATATAGCGTGTAATCTTTTGTAACACAATCTTCTGTTACACATGGTAGGCAATTAAGTGGAGATAGAAGTTTTCTTTCTCCATGTTTAAATTATATAATAGAAATGAAATATAAATCCACCAAAACAGAGAGAGAGAGAGAGAGAGAGAGAGAGAGAGAGAGAGAGAGAGATGATATTAGCATTCCACTTCAATTTTTAGGTTTAGACATTTAACCAAAATATCTTCTTACCTTTTAAAGGTCATTTAATTTTATTTGTTGGACAAAATTATCCTAGATCACCATCCATTCACCTTATTTTCAATTTTATACATTTGACCAGAATATTCTCTTACCTTTTATAGGTCGCTTAATTTTATTTGTTGTACAAAATTATCCTAGATTACTATCCATTCACCTTATTTTTCAATTTTGTGGGACAACAACTACAACCTAAAATAGAAAATCAAATTTTCTTCTTGGCAACCACAAAAAAGAAAAGAAGATATCCATTTTTTAAAACAAAACAATGATGTACTTTATTTATTTATATAAAGATTTCTTCTTCTTCTTCTTCTTATTATTATTATTGTGTGTGTGTGTGTGTTTTTTTTTTTTTTTTGGCATGGTTAGACATATGAACCATATAACTTGGGCGAAACTCTATTAGGAGACATAAATATTTAGAAGTATTTAAGTTCAACTTTTATTTGAAATATACTATCTTTGGAATTATACAATATTTTGCTTTTGGACTCAATAATTTTTATATTTAATTTATAGAGTTTTATTTCAAGAGTTTTTTTTTTGTTAGAATATTTTCATATATTTCACCAAAAATGAAAAAAAAATGTAAGAAATGTATATTATAATGGAGGTTATATTTGCAATTCAAAAATAATAGAAACAATATTTCATAAATTAGAATACCAATATAAAATTTTAGAATACCAATATCATCTCCCAAATATATATATATATATATATATATATATATATATAACACAATTATATTGATCTTTTAATCGGAGACATGAAAAGTTGGGAATTGGACACTAGTCAATTCATGCCCAAAATTACTATTGTTATTGTACTCCAAAAATTCAATTCCCTACAACTGGGGAGGATATAAATATGATGGAATCAATTGACCCGCAACTAGGAAACTCGAATTTTTTAAAAGCACCACTACTGAAGAGCCAAAGAAATAACAACAAACATCAAAACAAAATATTCTAGCTTGAAAGTATCCTAAACAAAATATAGTATCCCCATCAATCATGCAATAACAAACAAGTCCCATTTTTCCCTGCGTTTGTTCTGGGAAAAAAAAATAAATTAAAAGCTACTTTTTCTTGTTCATTTTTAGAAAAAAAGTTGATACTAGATAAACAAAAAGGTGCAGCAAAAAAAAAAATGAAAATGAAAATGAAAATGAAAACAAAAACACTATAAACTAATATATTAATTATTAAAAAAACTATAAACTTCACAATCAGCTTATTCTAATGTAAATACACGCAACATATCAAAAAACAAAAAAAAAAAGAAAAAGAACAATAGCATAATATATATTTCTCCAAACAGTAAACTAATATCTGAAAAGTATTAGTATAACATGACTCGATCAGTCGAGTTAATCAAATAACAAGCAAAGCTTAAGATCCAATTCAGAGTTCATCTGTTCATCCACATATCGAAAGTTCGTGCGCTGATCGCACTAACTCAAATCCGAATCCATAAGTGAAGACTCCTCATCAGCTACACTCATGCCCATTATATAAGAATCGAGGACCCGAAACCCCTCGATTTCTACTCCACGGCACTGTCTCAGGGATCAGAAACCAAACAATTTCATCTAAGTGGAAAAAAATAATAATAAAATAAAATAATGTACACCATAATAATAATAATAATAATAATAATAATAATAATAATAATAATAATAAAAAAATAAAACAATTTCTACAAAGAGAGTAAATTGATTATTTATTAACTCTCACAAATCTTCATACATGGGAGATTTATACCAAGTATAGGCGCCTTAAGACCCGCCACGGGATCGGTACTTATATCAAAGTACAAATGCACATGTACAAAATTATTATGGAGCCCAAGTCTAAAGACTAATTAATGCACACCATAAGTTGAGAAATAATTCCTAATTCAATGTGCAACTAGTGCTCCTATTTATGTGTTTCTAAGTGGAATCCTCAGTTAACTCATTTTCTATTGAGCACCTACTTGTGCATATGAATGTCTCCACATTTGATGTCTATAAAACAAGACATTCTCTCATTTGAGATATGCCATAAGTATAAGTTTTAATCCGAGTCATTTTAAAACCACTAGTATTTGTTTGACTATTCGACTTAGAGTGATTTAGATTATGCTTGAGAAACTTATTTCAAGACCTCTATCTCTATGCAAGGCCAAGTCCCATAGCCTTACGTGATCTAGGAGCTTCAACCATATATATATAACTAACACATTATGATGAAGGTGACCAAAAAGTATAAACTTTCATTTCTATTATTAATCAAAAAGATCGTTTGTTATGAAGAGTATTTAAAAGTATCGCCAATCTCATTGATTTATTGGGCACTACTCTCATACAAGCAGGTACAACAATTACGGTTTCAGATTTAATTGTTGGCATTAATATCTTATATTTTCTTTTTCCTATAAATAACACAATTCTATCTTGCAGAAGATACAACATACAACATAATCCAAAACTACAAGTTTGATAAGAATGTTCTCTCTTTGGTTGGATCAGTGTAGTGCACCATTGATCTTGTGAGATCAAAAATTATCATTAGAGTACTTTTATGTTTTAAGTGTGCGTTTGTGTGCATATGAATAATCTCGAGTTGATTAGCTTCTTGGCGCCTCTTTGGTCTTTTTCTTTCTTGGCGAAGGCCGGGGTTTCTCAGGCGCATTCCCCGGAGCGTCTTCTCTGAGCCCTTGCTTTGCTACCACCCAACCTTTTGAGCTCTCGTTGCCACTGTACTGGTGCTCGCCCCGGCGCCTGAAACAGACCGGGAGGGGAGGTGCACCTCTCTCTTTACCGGCCAAGTCCTCAGGTGTTGGTTTAGAGCCTTCCAGAACTTTTCTCTTGGGAGGCATGATGGCTAGGATCTATTTAGGAGTTGGTCAGATGGTTAGTAATGAAAGGGAGAGAGAGTCACCTGGGAACGTTTAGTGTAGTCTGAGGATGAAGATGACGAACAGGCTTCTAGAGGGTGATATCTCAACCTTTTTGCTACAAATCTGAGTGGAAGCGCAAGGAAAATCTCAACAATGAAAGATTTTCAGCCATTTATAGGAAGATGAGAGAGAACAGGGGCGCGGGAAACGCCACCAACCATAATTGTAGAAAAAGCAATTATGGCCAGACACAATAATCATGGCAAGGGACACGCCTCTGCCATCATGATGAAATGTTGCCAGAAATTAAAGGACAAACCCGTGCTATGTCTTCTAAGAAGGTGCGTGAGCCGTTAGAGTTAAAAGAGGCATGGCCTTTTGTGCGCAAAAAGGTGTTTCAAATTCAAAATTGAAGACGTGCTCGACAACTCGAAAAACAAAGTTACTCTTGAAGCTGATGTCATCGTCAATTCAAGAGTGGAGGAACTAATGATGTGCCAAACACCACCTCAACCAGACACATCAGCAGAGATAAATCTATTTGGGATCCCCCAAGTATGGGGCAACAAAGTCCTCGACCAAGTAGGTTTTCCTCAATAAAGGTTTTAAGCCAAGTTGTCATCGTTAGAGGTTTTAAGGTAGAAATCTCATCTAAGTATGAGGAGCAATCCCCTCAAAGAGACTCACTGTCCTCGAGAGTGCGTCCTCGTGAAAGACGGAAAGCCTCGGAGTGCAAATTATGAGAGGGAAAACACTCCTAGGCTTCTCCTCTATCAAAGTCCATGGCTTCAAAGTCATAGAGGGCCTCTATGAGCCCTCGAAGCCTCTTATGCAGGGCAAGCAGAGTAAGGGAACAAGTTGCTTTAAGGCATGAAGTGCTCTTTAACACTGTCGTATCGAGGACATGAATCTTATACTTAGCCTTTGTCAAGCCATATGGGCAACGGGCAAGTCTTAGCTGGTAAGCCTGACAGACCTTACACTTGCCGCCACCTAGCACGCGCCTACTGCACATTGGTTTATCCTATTGATCTTCAACGCATTAAATGCCTTCTCACAAATACAATCATTGGCCATATATGCTCAATATATGCATTAAATGCAAAGTTCAAGCCCCATTAATGAGATGTAAGATCAACTGCCATTTGGGATGCCGAGAAGTGACAAAAAACATGTCCACTTGTACCCATGCGTCAGATCGGCTAACCAACTCCCATCAACTACATCACATCAGGAGACCTTTCTCATATAAATAGAAAAAAGACTCTCCCCCAAGAGGTATCATTCATTTTTTACACATTACGTGCAAGAATAGATATTACTGTTCATCATCTTCTCCAAAAAATACATTCGACTAACTTGATCGATGGAGAGCTTACGCTGGGACAAAACTGACCAGTCTCATATGCGTTCCTGCTTCTTAGGCATGTGGGCCACTAGCATTCAATCGGAACGCGTGATTGACCACAATCCGATCGCATCATAGTTATTAGGTATGCTTAATGTTTTAATATGGTATAGATAGATAGTTTCAATAAATAAATAATTTTTTAATTGAAACAAATTGTTAGGAGGATATTTGATAAGCACCCCCAACTTTTATCACACTTAATACCCGCAATAGAAACACGGATATTTTTAAATTGTTTATAGGGTTAATTACATCTACTACCCTTCTAAAGATATGAAACTACAGTTGGTCCCCCAAAAATTTTTAATATTACCAACACATACCCTGATAAATTTCAAAATTACAAATACCCCCCTGGTCAGCCGGTTGCCGGTCAAAAGTAGCTGACGTCAGCAAAATTCTTAATGAAAACCCGAATATACCCTTACTCTAATTTTCATACATTTTTTTTCCATGCGTGTCCTTTGTAATATACCTAAATTGTAGGGGTGGTATTAGTAATTTTGAAATTCCTCAGGATATATCTTGGTAATATTGGAAAATTTTGGGGGACCAATTATAACTTTCAGTCTTCGGAGGTGTAGTAAATGTAATTATCCCTAGACATAAATACTTAAATTAAAATATTAAAATATACATACTTAAATATTTAAAAATTTCATATATATAAATAAATATACAGTGTACAAATCGGTTGTCGGTGGGAGTACGACCATCGGAGAGAAGAAACGGGAAAAGAAAAGAAGGAGAGGCGTCACATGCGATTTTGGGGGAAGAAAGGAGTGATTTTTTTGATGGAGTTTCAACATATGCAATAAATGTAGGAATCAGAGAGTGTTGTGAAATTTGAAATTTGACTCTCTTTGATCGCCGGTCGAACGAAGTCTGATGGTGTTGACTAGGGCGTCATTGAAAAGTTGAGATCGTGATGGTTCAATTGCCGCAGGTTTTGTTGGTCTTTACAAGCATTTATTTTTCAGTTTATTTTTTTATTTTTTTTAAGGTTAAAAATTAGGGGTAAGACCTAAAGTTCATGAAAAAATGATCGAAAATCGGCTGCTCAGGGGGGTATTGGTAATTTTTAAATTTCTCAGGGTATGTCTTGGTAATATTAAAAGTTTTTGGGGATCAATTGTAGTTTTCAATCTTCTGAGGGGTTGTAAATGTAATTATCATAAGTTAAAAATTAGGGGTAAACTCGGAAGTTCATGAAAAAATGACCGGCAATCGACTAACCAGGAGTTTATTTGTAATTTTGAAATTGATCAGGGTATGTGTTGGTAATATTGAAAATTTTTGGGGAACTAACTGTAGTTTCGTATCTTTAAAGGGATAGTAGATATAATTAACCCTTGTTTATATACAACACATAAAATAATGGGTAAATTACATCAAGCATTTTAATTGTTTATATACAATACATAAAACAATGGGTAAATTAAATCAAGCATCTCAACATTTTGAATATTTTACATTTTGATACTCAATCTTTGTAAATATCTATTTGGGTATCTAACATTGTTTTACACTATTTTGATAGAATGTGCCCCAACGCACCCCAGAATATTCTCCATAAATTCTATTGACATAGTAAAAAAAATCATTACCATATAAGTAATAAAGATTAAATATCAAATTGTATATTTTTAAAAATTAATTATCAAAATGTCAAATATCTCAAAAAATGAGGCGCTTATCATAATTTACTACTAAAATAATATTTACAGAGTTGCAGCCGATCAAGTCCAAGTCCTGCCAACATAATTGTGAATATCCAGTAAAGTAGTGTGTACAAAATGACACTAAAGTCCAATACCTTTGCCTTGATGTTTCATTATGTTCCATTCTCTACTTTACGTTTTCCCATAGTAAACAACTTTTCTTAATATACTTTAATAAATAAATATTTTTTGCAAATGTATAATATACTATATTCAAATATAATATAATATAGTATATATACAATGAATGTACAAACAATCTAACGGAAGATTTAAAAATTGAAAATTATATCGGACGGTCCACGGCATCTGCGACCACCATTTTCACACCAAATCCCACACCCCATTTGGTCAGATTACCGTATATGTCGCCGGCTTCCTTTTCCGGAATTTTTCTCTTTTTTGACTGCCCAAATCTGAAAATTCTCGCACTCTACCTTCGCTCTCTGTCCAAACTGTGCGAGTTCACTTGCAGGAAAAGAGTAGACTCGCTTCATCTCAATTGCATCGATCGCCGATTTTCAGGTTTGTTTTTTGCTGTTTTTCTTAATTTGTGGTTGTTGATTCCTAGTGGAGATGATCTTGTTATTAAGCTTTGCAAGTTTTGGTCGTCAGTATTTTGTCATCCGCCTGTTGAAACTGCCTGCTGTTTCTGAAAATTTCGTTGCATAGTGACCAGTGGTAAATGAGTCCCCAATTATGTCCAATTTTGTTGCCCGTTTTGCTTTTCCGTTTGTTAATTTTGCTAGATCTGAAATGCTTTATAGTTTTTGAAGATCAAAGGTGAAACTGTGGTGCATTGCGATCGATCAATTGCTTGCTACTCTTAGATTTGTTCAGTTTCTGCTTGATTTGAGATTTTGTGAAGTAGAACGCAATGTAGACTTGATAAAATGAATTGGTAAATTTTCTAGGGGAGTGATAGAAATTGCAAGTGGAGAGTATAACTTGATAATCAAAGTTGATTTAACAACCACAGCGTAGTAAAAGATCAAACAATTGAGGTGCATGACTTAGTAATCTAAAATACAAATAGCACATTTGAATGGAAAGTGGACTGTTAAATCATATGAGATGATCATGTTTCTCAATAGAATACTCCGGGAAGAAGGGTCTGACCCCATAATCTGGGGTAACTTTAACCCTTTCCTTTATGGAAGGGTATTTGGATAGCATGTATGTTTTATCTTAGCTTTTGATTGTTGAAACTAACAAATTTCAAATGTTTTTTATGCCATGATAGAAGACTTTTTTTGATCTTTTATCAGTGTTTGCTTTGCCGCCCTTATTATGTCTTTTGTTTACTCTTATTGAGATTTTGGCTATCATATGGGTGTAAAGTGTGCTTAACATAGATACATTTTGCTTAGGTTCTTACTGTAGTTATCTTATTTGTGCATTCACATAGTCTGACCCAATTAATTCAAAACCTTGGAACTGTGTAAATTATGATGAAGTCTTATAGAAGAAATAGTTGGTCTGTACTTTCTTTATACTTCATCTTACGCTAATCCCAGTGTCTACATCATGTAAAATCCTAATTGATATACATTTTTGGTCCGTGGGATAATCTGACCTAGATCTATGAACTCACTGGAAAATATTGTTCAGTCAAGTATGCTATTTGCAAAATAACTGTATGGTTGCATTCTTTTCTGGCTTTTAAACCTCTGCTAAAAACAGGTTTAATTGAGTATGCTTTTCATAACAGCACATCATTGAAACCTTATCTTGCTCATCGGATTAGAAAGGACATTGTTTGCTTGAGGGAGTAGATCATTTGGTGTAAAGAATAATGAGTTGTTTTGGCTGCTGCGGGGATGATGATATAAACAGACATGCTGATGGTGGAGGCCAGTATCCTGTAAAAAATTCTGCTGGTAATTCTACAAATCCTATTGTGAGGCATTCCTCTCTGATTTAGAAAAGCTTGATAACTAGAATCTTCTCACTTTTATCAAATATCAAGTCTTTTTCTTGCAGTGCTTTAACTGCTTGAAAAGAATGCTATTGGTCGTTACCAGTATCAGCCAACAGTATTTCTGTGTTTTGGCCAGTTTGCATCAAGTTATATGCTTAATTTTTAAAATCTTGTAACCTTTTTGTCAACTCATTCGCAGAAAAGAGATAAGGTTGATGCCAGATTCAATCCCAATGTTTGATATGACCCATTAGCTTTTTTATTTTCATATAACCAGATTGATTTTGCTTATTCCTTCTTTACAATCACTCCAAGATTGCTTATAATGATGCATGATAGCCGTTTTGGAACAAACTCTATGGTTATATGTTGGAGTTCACCAAGCATTGCATATTTGGTTCCAACATAAATGAATTGTTCAGGTCTGAAACATCTAAAGAAGCTTGTCTATGAACTGGTTTAGATGTGAAACGTGTGGCAGGACTTGCCGATAAATTATCTCTTATGAAGTAGTCTAATTTGTGGTTTTCTTTGGAACTTCAAACTTACACCCAATCCATATAATTTGTTTCTTGGAGTAAAAACTGACTTAAAATTGGAATCTCCTCACCCCACTTGATGTTTGAAAACTAATTTAGTTAATCTTATTTTGATTGCTTTAAGTGGAACTTCATTCAAACAAAAAGTGGACAAGCTGAAAACTTACTTTACGCAAGTCTCTGTTGCAAGCAAGGTTTAAGAAAATCAGAGGAGCTTCATTCCAACTAGAGGTGGTAAATGGGCGGGTTGGGTTGGGTTGGGTTCCATTGGAACGGGTTGAAGATGGGTTGGGTTCTATTGGATCGGTTTGAAGATGGGTTGAGTTCTAAATAGGTTCTAGAGAATGGATTGTGAATGAGTTGAGTTAGAAATGGGTTTAATGCGGGTTGATAATGAGTTGATGCAGTTCCTTAACGGGTTTAATACAAAATAAAATGTTTTTTCTTAAATACAATTTTTTATATTTTTCAACTATTTATTTGTTATCTAACATATTCTTTAATTTGCAAGAATAATTTTATCACTAACTTTACAAATTTGTGAAAGATTATCAAATTATAATGCTTTTTTTATTGGAACCATTTAGGAATTGCATAGACCCATTTAGAAACCGCTTGAACCCATCTAGGACCCAAAAAAATTTGAAGCCCACTAAAGCCCAACCTGCTTCAACCCATTTATAAAATTTGAAGACCCAACCCAAAACTAGTTGAACTGGGTTGGAACCATGATTCTCAATCCATTTTGCCACCTCTAATTCAAACTAAAAGGAGATAAAGCTGAGCACCTACTTTAAGCAAGTCTAGATTTAAGAAAAATCATACCCTGTGTATCCTCCAAGGCTTACGTAGGGCTAGAGGTGTTGATTTAATAAGGGTCCTTCATGAGGCATTTATGCTTGCAAACTCATTTTCTCAGCTAGTACAAAATCTTGCCCCCTTAATTCACACCATCATGAACTCTGGATTAAGCTGCTTACTTTTTACTTTTCTATTTTATGTGACTTGTTACACATGGCTCGGAGTAAGCTAGAATATTAAGTATAAACCAATATGAACTTTTTGGATAGGGAATGATGGAGATTATCATGCAACTGAAGTTGCATCAAAAGCTCAAGCCGTGAAAGTCCAACCTATCGCGGTTCCATCAATTCCTGTGGACGAATTGAAAGAAGTCACAAACAACTTCAGCACTGATTCCTTAATAGGGGAAGGCTCATATGGAAGAGTATATTATGGAGTTCTTAAGAACAGTAGGGCTGCAGCTATAAAGAAGTTGGACTCAAGCAAACAACCGGATGATGAATTTTTAGCTCAGGTATGTTTGAGAATTTGATAAATATCTTGCCATGGAAATTAAGCATCGAGTATTGAACAACCTGCTTTGGAACTTACAGGTATCCATGGTCTCAAGGCTAAGACACTGAAAACTTCGTGGAATTACTTGGCTATTGTGTTGATGGAAGTCAACGAGTACTTGCCTATGAGTTTGCATCTAATGGATCTCTTCATGATATTCTTCATGGTATATTCACAGTCCTTGCAAAACCAAGTTCTTTTCTTTGATTTATTTTCACAGCAAGTAATTTTATCTTGGTGCGGTCATGATTATGTTCTCATCTCCCCAACCCGCGAAACCATCCCCTCCATTTCTTCCTTTACAAAAGAAGTAAAAGAAAGTGCATCTTTATCCCTTTTCCAGGAATACCTTTTTAATGTCCAATGTGTATTTTACAGGAAGGAAAGGTGTTAAAGGAGCACAACCAGGTCCAGTTCTTTCTTGGGCACAACGTGTGAAAATTGCAGTTGGTGCTGCCAAGGGCCTTGAATATCTTCATGAGAAAGCAGATCCTCACATTATCCACCGTGATATTAAATCAAGCAATGTACTAATATTTGACTGATGATATAGCTAAGATTGCTGATTTTGATTTATCAAATCAAGCTCCTGATATGGCGGCACGTCTTCACTCGACTCGTGTCCTTGGACATTTGGATATCATGCTCCCGAGTGAGTTGCTTTTGGTTTTAGTCATACATATCTTTTCCCCCCTTTCCATATCCACTATTGATTTGGAACCTGTAAAGTTTAGCACACTTGTATGCATATATTCATATGTTCCTGGGGATATACAAATGTGTGCATACTCCGTCTGATAATTGGATGCACATAAATATTGTTATGAACATATTGTGGAAAAGTTGTTCAATGCACATAAATATTGTTATGAACATATTGTGGAAAAGTTGTTCAAGCATCAAGCTACATCATTCTTGACTGTTATATCAGGTGTCTCTTCATGTTATGATAAAAGAGCTGTGTTTTTCAACAACCTTCCTCTCTGGAAAACCTTATCATGTTCCTTGAGTTCCAAAATTCATGCATATTTGGGCGCTCTCCTTTTGGTAATGAAGCAATGCATTCTCAATTGCTAGTGCATCTTTGTTTTTGTGATTTGGCAGATATGCAATGACTGGACAGCTGAACTCAAAGAGTGATGTGTACAGCTTTGGTGTTGTCCTTTTAGAGCTTCTCACGGGACGCAAACCTGTCGATCACACATTACCTCGAGGACAGCAAAGCTTAGTTACATGGGTATCAATCTTCCCCCGTTTTTGGTTCAAATCTGCCTTTATATGGTAGTATTTAATCTATTTTCCCTTGCTCCTTGGTGTTCTGTACATGATTCTGTTATATATTTCAGGCTACTCCCAAGTTGAGTGAAGACAAGGTCCGGCAATGCGTTGATAGTAGACTGGGAGGAGATTACCCACCTAAGGCTGTTGCTAAGGTTAGTCATTATTTGATCCCGTATTAACTTATTTACCATGTTTACATGGTGCTTATATGCACACATTCTTGTATTCTTTGGATAATCAATTTGTCACAGAAGAATGAAATACTTGTAGAACTTTTTAAAAGTTAAGGAGACAAAAATCAATTGTTGGGCTATTAGCCTAACCTGTTACTGCTAAAATGATACTGCCTTATAGAGGCTATTAGAAGGTGCATGATGCATACATTTATGTTTTCTTAACCATTTACCACATCCTGAATGCAGATGGCTGCTGTTGCTGCATTGTGTGTCCAGTATGAAGCCGACTTCAGGCCAAACATGAGCATTGTAGTCAAAGCACTGCAGCCTCTTTTAAACACTCGACCGGGACCAGCTGGTGAAAGTGGTCAAACATGAGACTTACAGCCGAGCTACTTCCTGTTCCTTGGCCTGGAGAGAGAATAAACTTTACTTTGAGAATCTATCACCCACCTATCTATGTGTGTCTGAGTAATATTGAAGAAGTTTCTCTAGATCAGGTTGTTTTCTAGAATGATTGAA
>JAOWBU010000504.1:0-25000 GCA_026212405.1 Petrea volubilis
ACCCCATTGATAAAGTCCATCAACAAATGCTAAGGCCCGGAAATTTAAAATAGAGACGTTTACAACATAGCAAGGGGGCCCGAGTTGTAAGTGATTAAGTATTTTTTGCTAATTGTCTCAAGAATTTTTAAAAAAATTAATTAATTAATTAAAAGCTATATAATTAAACTAAATCTTGGATGTAACAAAAATGAACCCATAATTGGAGTTTTCGTAGCATTCTTCACAATCTAGAGATCACGCAAACGGATAATAAGGACATCAGCGTCATCCGATATCACAATCCCATTTCCAAATGCAAGCTACTTCGTGGGTGTAATTAAGCCATTTGTGCATCGATATCGATGATTAACGACTTTTCGAGCACATCAAATTTGTAGCATATGAATCGAGTTGAATAATGTGCAATCTATGGGGGAAAACTTGCAAATTAGAAATTAGTAATCTATTGAATTAAGTCAGTACCAGATCGAGAGTGATCAAAAAACAATAAAAATAATATAAATTCAGCCACATTCCTGAGATTAGAATAGATAGTTAAGAGTTTGTTGAGATTTAAGTGAGATGTGGTGTAGGTTAACAAGATAGGGTCTTATCTGATTTAAACTGAACGATTATCATTTGCTAAATTGGCTTAGTCAGCTTAACTAGATGGTCTGTCATTTCGGACTCCATTTCTAAATCCTAAACAATGGACTAATCATCTGAATCGTCGTCGTCCCTAGTTAGATCAGTTGTCATGCATATTGACAAGTTTCAGGTAACATCTATTTTTGATACACAATCATATTAGCATTTCTCTGAATGTGATTATCAAACTTAAGTATTCAGATTAAAAATATAACTTCTATTTTTGACACAATTACTAGAGGTTCAGTCGTAAGAATATCCTAGACAAAGAAAAATAGAAACTATATCATGTGAGCAAGATAATTGAGTTTTTTTTTTATTATTATTATTTTGACTGACTAAACAGGGCCATTATATTTAAACGGGTAAAACTAGCTAGGCTATTTATTAGCGTAAGCTAAGCTAATACGGCTACTTAATACTTAACAAACAAGATGCTCGGAGAAAAAGGTTAATTCTTAATTTCTTATTACATGTAAATTCTAGTTCAAACCCCACTTGATCACACTATTAATGACGTCACAAACTATTTACATTTACTAGATAATGGTCTATATTTTTGGGAGACACCATTATCACATGATAGGAGCAATACCACTTTTTTTTTTTTTGGTTGGGAAGAACAACGTCCAAACAAACCAAACGCCCTATTCTTCGGATTCTACAACATTTAAAACCTCAGGAGGAGGCAGTTCCCAGATTACAAGTTTCTCATGTATTCCATGTCCGAGTTTAGCCATGATATCAGCTGCAGCATTCCCTGGCTCTTCTTATATGAGAGATCGATCTTCGTTGTCTAGGGGTTCCTCAACATATCCCTGCAATCCTAAATAACATGTGCTAAAGGGTGAGCACTGATATCGGCAACTGTAAGGAGCTTATACACAACTTCCGAATTGACCTCCACAAATAATTTCTCCAAGCATCTGTCCCAGGCAAGTTTCAGACCATATCGCAGGCCTAGCAATTCAGCAACTGTAATGGTAGCTTCCCCCAAACTAGCTGAAAAACCAAGAATCCATCTCCCATTATTGTCCCGTAGCAACCTACCTGTCGCTGCCAGCTTCTTGCTCAATAAAACACTCCCATCAATATTGAGCTTATGCCATCCAGTTTCGGGCTTTCTCCATTTCAGGCCCGCAGTCACTTTGTTAGCAGGACTGACCTCTGTCGGTATTACCCTTGATAGCTCCATAGCCAAAATTTTGATGGAGTTTACAGTCTCCCAAAGTGGCTCGGCTTTGTTTTGGAAAACAAATTTGTTTTGAGCTTTCCAAATTTGCCAGATAGAAGCAAGAAAGATGATAAGCCAGGGAATGTCGGGTAGGATGATATTGCGAAAGGAAGCACCAAGGTTGGAACGAAACCAATCTTGGGAGAGGGAGAGCCATGAATTGTGAGAATTCTCTGGGGATGATGATAAACTCCCAAATTTGGCTTGCACACGAGCATGATAAAAACAGATGCATGATATTTTCAGTGGTGATATTACATCTCGAGCACAAATCAGAGTCGAAAAAATTTTGCTTAAAGCGGAGTTCATTAGTAAGCAGCTTATTGTGTTGGCATAACCATAACAATAACTTAAATTTTTCAGGAATTTTCAGAGACCAAATCCACCTCCAATCTGTATAATTGGTTGCATTCGATCAATTCAGATTTGTGTTAGAAATTTTCTTATCATTAAGGTGAGAGAGATTTGTCAAAAATCAAAATTAGTTTATAAATAAACTCAAGACCTTTTACTACAAAAAATTGCTTTCAACAACTAAAGAAAATAACTATTATATATATATATATACACACTGAGTTTAGGCTACATTAATAAGAATGTCTTCAATCACAACTTTTGCATTCAACTCTATACTTTAACTATGAAAATGCTCAATATTTATTGTAAATGCATTTTTTTTTAACTACTTCTAACCTTTTTCTTTAACTTCTTTTTTGCTATACAAAAAAACAATTTTTTTCTTTTATGTAAATCGTAAAAATTAATAGATGAGGAGGACCAATTGGTATTTGGACGTGTTTATTAGTCAAAAATCTGAATTACGAAAAAAAGGCTATGGCCAAAATGCTAGATTAGGGTGCAAATAACCTAAAGGCAAAATGGTCTCCACTAGGATGCCTTTGTTGAATTCCACGAAAGCAGGCCCCTCCACTTTTGCGTAATTATTAATCCGCCCACCATCATACCATACCAAGTACCAACCACCCACATTTTCATTTATTTGCATTTAGCACCACCACAATACATCTAATTAAATTATACACCACACAGTAGATAATTCATTAATTCTAGCCTAACACATTAAATTAAAATAAAATAAATTATACCTGCCAGCCAACCAAGCAACAATAAAGTATTTGTTCCATTTTTTTTTTAAAATAGTATTAAATGAAAATCGAAATACAAGAATTTCATTTCACTCCCATTTATAATAATAATAATAATAGTAGTAATAATAAATAATTCTAAAACTTGCAATAATACCCCTATACTTCATCGAATTTACAACAAAGCGCGCACCCAAATCGTCCTCTCTCGGATCGATCAACCACCAGCCACTACTACAGATGAAATTTTCTACGAATTAATCAACTCAATTTCAACTACCACAAACGCACATATCATCAAAAATAAAAATCAAAAACCCTAGATCTTCGATTATTTTTCCGACGAAGATTATTCGTCAAACCTTGAGAAGCTTCGCGGCTCTAACCACGGGATTTTCCCTGGCGATCGCCTCCCGCCCCGCCGCCTTGTAATCGTAGCTGCAATCGTGCCGATCTGAGTATCTGTGCTCCGAACAGAACACATCTCCGCACCTGCACCGAAAACCCATAAGCCCGATCCGCTTCCTGCAACCCGACCCGGAGCACCGCGTCACCTCCCTCGGTCTCTTCAGACCCACCCGCTTCACCTCGGGAGAGGCCAGATCGGGCTTCTCCGGCGAGCTAGCGGAGCACGTTCTCTGGTCGCACGAGCCTGAAACCTTCGGATCTGAGGTCTCCGGCGATCTCGCGGCGGGGAGCTGCGGCGGAGGGGAGGGGAGCGCCTGCGGCGGGGTGCATATGGGTAGATTCTCCGGGACCTTGAGCTCGGTTTCTTCCTTCTCTCTCTTCTGCGCCATGTTTCTCTCTCTTGTTTTTTCGCTTTTCCTCTTTGAGAAAGAGAGCAAAAGAACGAAAATTTGGACCGTGGAAATGGGAAAAAGGGGAATCTGAGGGGGGTCTATTTATGATTTGGGCATAAATACGGGTTTGTGTGTATTTGAAGGGTGTTGGGTGGGAAATAGAATATTGTGGGGCTTGTTGGAACGCGTATGGGCATCAGGCATTGGGGTGGTATGAAATGACGGAAATACCCTCCGGACATGCTTTTTTCAGAGTCATGGGGAGATGCGGCTTTAGATCAGCCCTGACGTGGTGCTGCATGGCCCGAGTTTCAGATAAGGGCGCTTTCGTCTTTTTGCGGTGAAAATACGATTCCTAATTGAAATTCTCTCGTAATCTTTTTCATGAATTTCAATTAGGTACAACAAAATGGATTGAGAATTATGATTTTAAATTATTTTAATTAATTTTGGGTTAAGTTTGAATTTTTGAATTTTATAAATAAATTGAAGCGAGTTGAATTTTAATGGGCTTCAAAATTTATTGGGTCCTAAATAGATTCAAGCGGTTTCTAAATAATTCCAACAAATTTAAATAGTTAGTGACTAAAATTATTTTTGTAAATTAAAGAATATATTAAATAACAAATACATAGTTGAAAATATATATACAAAATTATATTGAAAAAAAAATATTTTTATTTTGTGTTGAGCAGAAGAATTTTGGTTTTCACTCTATCGTTAGATTTTGTAATATTAGGTGTATAAACGGATGTAATTTTGTAAATAACCTTTCATGTTAAGCTCTAAAGTTAAATGGGTTGGGATTAAGTTTGGCAATAACAAAATGTTTGAATTAAGCCGATTTTGGTTGTAATTGGATCGGATCGCTTTAGAAAAGTTTGGGTTTTCTGATCACAAAAACATATTTTTCATAACCCATGAAATGACCCTTAAAAAAAGATATCCCGATTTTTAAGTTAGTAAAATGTAATTATAACCCATAAGAGTATTATTGGATACTCAGGCATAAATGTGAAATATTTTTGTTTTATGTTTTTTTTTCTCATTTTCAACCATTCCTTTTTATTGCAAATGAGATTATTTATCTTGTTTCTAGTAAAAATATAGTTTATTTTCGAAGCAAGACCCAATGGGTAACAGCTTGAATTAGAGATTCAGATTTGGACTTAGGGATTTTGGAAACATGGGTGATTTCTGGACAATTTCACCTAAATCCGGGAACCTGAAATATAATTCGGGTTTTTATTTTGCACCCGAAATCCAACCCGAAAAGGTTCTTTGTCGGCCGGGTACTTGATCCGAAATTTAAAATATAAAATAACCCGACTCGATCGGGTTTAATCCGATCGGGTCAGGTCGGTTTCGGATAACCCGATCCGAACGCCCAGCACTAGGACCCATGACAAATTAAATATAAGTATTTTTGTTTGTAATATCAACAAGACCAATAATACTATTATCACATTTAAATATTATTTTCAACTTTATAAAACCCACAAATAACAAAGTTTTATTTGAATTCTATTTTCAATATAATAATTATCATATATATACTACTCATCTAATTATATATTCATTCACACACAAAATCACCCTTTTTTTCCATTAAAAATAAGAACAAAATTGCATCCAATAGCTAGTGGAGGTATTTACAGTATCAGATCAAATATACTTAAAACAATATTCGGGTGCAATAAATCAGAGGGTCCATATGGTGAGAATTGAAATTCTTCATGAGTCGGATCCGCGTGGTCTGAGTCACCTGACCCGAAAAAATTGCTAAAAGAGTCAGTGGGTTTTTTTGGGTGTTAAACGTTTGTTTGGGGGTATAAATGATATTTTAACAAACACCATATGACCATGCATATTCTGCACAATTGTCACTCTCAGCTGTGGAGATTTAGTTTTATTTTTAAATTTTAACATATAAATCTCATTTTTTTTTCAATGTGCAAGAAAAATATCTACTTTATTTTATGCCTAACACAATGCATGGATTTCATAAAAGTGGCTCTAACTACCATCATGTATGATTAACAACGAACTTAATTAAGGGAAAAAAAATTAATTATGTGTATATCTTTCGAGGTATTATATAATTTTAAATTAGTTTCCCTTATCTTAATAATTATAAATATTCTCTTGAAATTTATAATTTTGTTATAAATATTAATAAAAATATCCAAAAAATAATTTTCCTATATCTATAGTAATTAACTAGACTATCACAAGATGTGTTTTGTTGAGCCTAACAAAATCTCTTAATCAATTTTGTTATTCTAACAACATTCATATTAACTTCACTTTATAACACTATGACTGCCACTATACATCATAATTTATAATTCGATAATGCCACTTTTTTTTTCATTGATTTCTATATAGTTTTTATATATTGAACTTGTTAAGATCATATCCTATTCCCTCTCAAAATTTCGTTGAAAACACCAAAAAGACAATTCACAATTATTGTCTCATCTTGATAAATGATGAAATTTTTAAATATATGCATAATTTAGGGGATATTTGTGTAATATTTAAGAGTATAAGAATTAATTTATAATTATATTATATTTTAAGAGATAATAATGTAATTTGCCCGAAAAGAAAAGAAAAACTATAATTATTAATGGATATACTGTTGCTGCATCTTTACTAAAGTGCTAAACAGGTGTCAGACTTAAAATAATTATCAATCAAGCATTAAAATATTGCAACTTTGTTTTTTGGTTAGCGTCATATGTCTCATATCATATCCCCACATTTCATGCTAAAATGGTAAAGCTTACATCTTCACCAAATCTTCTATTTTGTTTATTTATTTATTTTTTATTTCATTCATATATATATTTTATTCTGTATTTTATACTTTATATATATGTCAGGCGTCTAATTAATAGCGTGCAAGAAGTGGAATAAAATGTATGATCCGCTATATCACAAATAATCTAAGCTTTGTCACGTCCCCGCAAAACCAACTAGCTATATCTTAGATCTTTGACTCCATTTGCGTGACAAATTTAAAGTGAAAATTAGCTATATTTTAGATCTTGAATTCATTTCAGTGAAAAATTTAAAGGGGAAATATGACCAGGGGATTGAGAAGTTTTAAAATTAATAAAAAGTAAAATTTTTTTTTTTGATTCCTTAATTATAAAATTCTTGTATGCTTTGGGTGTTGGGTTACATTTATACGCCAACGATTAGAATTATGCCAAATCTTGTAGGAAAATGTTTCTATACATTTGGGGCCAAACACGCAAGGGTTCATATTAAAACATGTCAATAGTGGGTCCCATACTATGCTCGCATATTTTTATCTGCACCTTTTAGGGTTTCGCGCACAAATTTATTTAAACATTTTCCCATCTTACACATTTTAACTAAAGATATTTTCATGTGAAATGTGCTATGATCCTGACCGTATGATACGTGAATGTACTCCAACACCTAATTCATACAAAAATTTGCCAGTACATGAAGCACCATAATTTAATCTCTCTTAACACTAGGATTTTTTTTTTTTTCCTGTGGGCAGCCAGCTGGTTTACAGCCCCCT
The DNA here is from genome assembly GCA_026212405.1 of Petrea volubilis. Classification (NCBI taxonomy): domain Eukaryota; kingdom Viridiplantae; phylum Streptophyta; class Magnoliopsida; order Lamiales; family Verbenaceae; genus Petrea; species Petrea volubilis. The sequence continues at coordinate 7,333 of JAOWBU010000504.1, forward strand.
GCATGCAAGAAGGGTGTGTGACTGTTTTGATGTTGATCGTTCTTTTTCAGCAGTTACTTTGTCTGTACATTTTCTCTGATCGCCGCTAACTGCAAATGAACAGATATATTCCCCTTATTCTATGTTTACTGATGATCCTTATAGCACAGAATCTTGATTTCCCATTTGCAGTGGCTATGTTTTCTTTGATTCTTGTAAATTTTATGAGTGATATGATCATATTTTTATCAAATGAGTTGTAGAGAAGTATACGAAATCTCAGAATTGGCTCAATAATCACTGAAGATAAATGAAGCTCAAAGATTGTTCATGCCTTACATTTTGACTCGTTGGAGCGTAGCACAATGCCAAACAGGATGGTTAAGGCATACTCACAAGAACGCACTAACAGGCTACAAATTTGCAACAAAATCTCCATCGCACGGTCTTGCACCTAGTTCTGGAGAGCTCTACTGTAGATGCATGGTTCAAACTTCTTGCCAGAACGTTAACAGAATCCAAACAGAATCGATCCCAAAGATCATACCTCCTTGGTGCCAAAAAATGTGTTCACGATAATTATTTTATATGCTTGCATAGCAACAGCATGTATGCTGTAATGAAGTATGCCGAGTAATAAACATTCGCTCGTATTGCATAACCTGCAGGTTACGGAGCTCGCCATTACGACTAGAGCAAAATATTGGGAAGACAATGCTCTGAATGATGGTAACATGCTGAATGTTTTGGACAAGTAGAGACATATTATAAGACAAACACGCATAATTTACAAGCTGAGAGTCTTTATAAATTGTCTTCATACTAATCTAGACACACTATAGAGAAGCAAATATCAAGTAGATTAACACAAACCCAATCACAATAAATTTCCATCCAATCGGCACATAAAAAGACATGGAAACTGAGAGAACTCCAACAAACAAGTACCGGAATAACCAGACACATGTTGAATTCTCCAGCCCCTGCAGACTTTATAGGCCCCTTGCAATGATCATAAACTATCCTTTTTTTTTTTTTTTAAATTCTAGATTTTATCAAGCTTTTCTGCCTTGACAACAGGGTTGGCTTTGGCTATAGCATCCTGTCCAGCAGAACGGTAATCAAAGGGGCAGTCGTGTTTGTCAGAGTAACGATGAGATCCACAAAAAAGATCACCACAGCGGCATTTAAAGCCGGTCAGGCCAACCCGTTTCTTGCAAGCGATGCACCTATTAGGGCCCTCCTTAGGCTTAGTCTTAGGATCAACGGCAGCTTCAGCGGAGGTGGAGGCGTTCAATGATGGTGCGGGAGTTGGCTTCGGTTCAACCAAATCAGCCTGCACATTCGCAACAGCAGCAGCAGATTCCTTCTCAGTTCCACTCGATGATCCATTGACAATGTTTTCGATTGATGATGCAGCTAGCTGAGCTTGTTCTTGTTTCAACGTCATGTCCTTGTAACACTTGGAGCACATGTTCATGTTCGCAGCGCTCCCGAAGAAGCCACAGTTGTTAATGCAGAGAATGGGACCTTCCGGAGCAGGTTGGCATCCCGTCTCATCGTGTTCCATCTCGTTACTGAAAGTAATCAAAACATAATTTCGATACATTCTTTCTAATATAAACAAGAAAAACACAATCTAAAGATTAAAGGAAAGCAAGCCCTGGGAAAATATGTTAAATCGACTACGTTAGGAAAAGAATATATACTAACTTCACAAATCCACCTCAAAAGACCAAGCAAATGACACAAATCATACGTTATTGGGAGCAACTAAAGCACAAATTTTCCAACATTTGATCCTTTCCATTTTTCTTCGACTTAATTTATGAAAAACTAAGGCCCAACACAGCATATAAGTCAAATAGATAAACTAAAGAACGCTAAGAATTCAGTGGATTATCAAGGGATACTTCAAAAATTCAAAAAGAGAACTTCAAAAGGCCATAAAAAGTCGATAATCACACGCACAAAGAGCACCTCATTGTAGAAAAAGATAGAAATGTTAACATTACAAGCAGGGAAATCCCGCAAAATTTTATATTTCTCATCTAAGGCGGTTTAATGTCCCGAGGCCCTTCAGAGAATTTTTATTTTTGAATACATAATTTCATAAATGTTAAAAAAATACAAAAAGAAAAAAAACAACGAAGTTGAGCTCAAACAACAATTGATATTACCAATAATCGAATCAACATTAAACAGATTGAATCTTTCACCAAAAAACATGTTAAAACACACAATTTTTAACGTATTTTTCTCAACATATAACAGCGAGTTTACAACATAACCGAACACAATGAATCCAACTCGTATAATCGCCACAACCCACCAGGAAAAAAAAAACTGAAAAATTTGTTTAATGAAGAAAATCAAAAAGAAGAAGCCCAATAACAAATAAAAAAAAGATCAAGAATGAAGAACAAACGTTAAATCACAAACCCATGAAAAATTATATTCAAAACCTTCATCAGGCACATCCATTTATGATACTAATCAAAATTTCAAAAACCCATACACGAAATTAAAACAACAGATCTATAATCGAAACACAAACAAAAAACCGCATACCCATTAACCACACCCCCCCACACCCCCACCCCCACCAACAAAAAATCGAAGAAAAATAATGAAAAAAAGAAGAACAAGAAACTAACCTTGGAATCACAAGATCAGAAAAGAGAGCGTATTTTCGTAAATTTTTTTCACCAAGGGCCAATCGATTTGTTATGCTAACGAATCGATCCAAGAAGGGGTGAAATTTCTTTAAATGGTCATCTTTTTCATTTATATTGTTTATATTTATACTCTTATTTTTCTTAATATCGATCAAATACGATAGAGAAGAAGAATCTTTTCTGTTCTACAAAAGCTCTCCTTCTCCAATGAAAATCTTTTCTGATTAGGTGAAAGCCGTGGGCGATTCTTATTTGTAGAGATTTTTTTTTTCTTTTAATTGAACTTTTTCGTGTAGCTTTATATTTTGTTTTTACAGTTTTGCCCTCTTGGTTAAGCATTAATGACGCCTTCCCCCCATTGATTTGACATTTGGCTTTCTTTGCTTTTTTACTAGACAGACAAGGGCAATTTGGACAATTCAAGAGCTACTGTGCATGTGGCTTATATTTCACGCAAATACAACTTGGCAATTGGCATGTCATGTTATTAAATAATTAGGTTGTGTTTGGTTGGTATTTTGGAATGTTTTAGGAAAATGTTAGGAAGACATATATTAGAAAAATATTGAGAAAAATTAAAAACTTTATCCTTTATTGAAATATTTCTTTACCATAGATGCTATTTTGTAAATACGTTTTTTTTTTTTTGGCATGTAAAGAGCAAATTAACGAATGAGAAAACGAAAAAATAATTTCATGTTCAAGTCCTATGCATTTTCGTAATCTCCGTAGGGGCATTAAATGTGGAAATAACTTTTATCGTCTTTAATTAAAGAGGCCACGGTTGGATTCCATAAATGTGGGCGCTTTTTTTACTAAAAAAAAAATAAAAATGGTGTGGCCTTTTTTTTCCTCAAAAAAAAAACAAAAAAAACAATGTGGCCTTTCTTTTACTTTATGACACCTTTGTTATTTGCGTTATTTATAATGATTCTAGTTGATTTTCACTAAAAATATGAGATCTTAGTGAGAATTTATATCACATTAAATATATAAGTATTAAATATGGGGTTTATGGTCTTTGAATTATCCAATCTCATAAACTAATTTTTGGGCGTAGCTCTCTCATGAATCATAACAACTTGGTATCAAAGCCATTAAACTATCTCAATTGCAATCATGTGGTGCGAGTGGCGACACCGGCATTACAGTGTTCACCTGGGGCTAAGTTAAGCTAGTGCAAAGCCAGCCCACTAGCATGTGTGATGTCGGGATTGCGGAGCATGGTGGAGTATAATGATCCTAGTTGATTTTCACTATGAGTGTAATGATCCTAGTTGGTTTTTACTAAAAATATAGATTTTTAATGGGAGTTTATCCCACATTAAATATATAGGCATTAGATGTGAGGTTTATATGCCCTCTAACCTCATAAGTTAACTTTTAGGGTGTGACTTTTTCATGAGTCATAACATTATTTTTTGTTTCTTTATGAATATGCGAGTTGAATTTGAAATATTAATGTAATTAATTGTAATGTATAAAAATAAATAAATAAATTTCTTGAACTTTCAACGCAATTAAAGAAAACTAGAACATTACCTGCGGCAATCGGCGTCAAGAAAGGCCCAGATTGGGCCCACCATGTGCAGGCCCAAAATCCAGGATGTAGACCTTCTTTATTATACAAAACTTATTGTTCTTTTTTTTCTTCGACGCTCCCAAACATAAAAGTGGACTTCCTCATATATGGGCCCTATATTTATAGATTATGTAATTGAATAATCGATATTTTTTAAAAATATACATCAATTACTAAATATAAATAATTCATCGCATGATTTATACAAATTTGGTGGAAGCAGACTTGGATTATAATTTCCACCCATCTAAAAATTCTTCTTTTTATATGGAAAGCAATTTATTATAATTATAAAATTCAAACCCACAATTTAAAAGTTATGCAAGCTTAACATTGTCAACGAGTCAAGGCCTTATCAACCATCTTAACAGTTGTCCAGGTTTATTAGAGTGGTTCAACATATTTGGCCCTTTACAAATTCTCACTCCACACTTTAAGAAAAAAATAATATTAATAACAAAATATAAAAGTGATCATACAAAAATTATCACTAATAATTATGTTTAAATGATACTATTTTTATTTTATTTTTAAGTAGGTTTTTTTTAGTAACAACAATTTTTATGTTGTCTCAATATCACTTAATTGTAATAATAATTAATGTCTCAATCATCACGATCAATAATTAGTAACAACTTGCCACTGGAGTTGTAGCCCAGTGGTGAGGGTTCACATCAGTACCAGTGAGGTTCTGAGTTCGAATCCTCTTGTCCTCTCCCCCTTTTCCCCTTGAGTGAGTGTGTGCGTGTGTGGGGGTCATTCCGGTTGACATCTCTAGGATGTCCCGAGTTGATTGTAATCGAAAAAAAAAAAAATAATAATTAGTAACAACTTCGTGACCAAAAACATTGCCACTCTAATTTTGTGGAAAAGATTATATTGTTATTAAATTATTACTATAAGCGTGTCACTAATTATCGATGTTGTCACTATCAACCATGTATATATTATTCTTACAGAAAAATAAATTATTTTGCTATTAAATACATAATTAGTAATTATTTTGATTGTTTTTTTGTATGGACTCCATGTACGAACCTTATATATGGAATAAATGATTGAAATTATATTATATTTTGTATGTTAATTTTTTTTATAAGTAAATTAATAATATAATGTAATTTGAACCATTTAATATATATGTAAAGTGAGAAGGAATTTGTAAAAGAAATTTCCCTACTATAAAACCGGGAAACATGTTCTTGGCCTGCATTAAGTACAAAGATGTTAATTGTTAATAAAGTTTGAAGCGAAATTTTACCTAACTAGTGGTATGTGAATTGTGATTATTAATTTATATATGAGAAATCTAATTCAACTTATTTCATTAAGGTTTGATTAGACGGGTACCTGCCAAAGACAGGAATGTCAAACATTAACTTAGTAAAGTTAGAATATTCTTTAAGAAAAAAACCAATAATAATAATAATATAATAATAAACAATTACATACATCATTTGTGTCGTCAGACCACCAATAATCCACGGCCATAACAATGATATACTTACACTTATTTATTAATAGTTGGTAATTATATATAATTAACCAACAACTTTTACGATAAAAAAATTGTAAAATTTTAGACTTTAACATGATTCGAATTTGAAATATCATCTTTTTTGAAACCTCAATTTTACCAATAAAAATAGTCTTCTTGAGAAAATCCCAAGCATTCGAAAGTCAAGAAATTTAAATTCATGAGGTGTTGTCTTAATAATAAAGTAAAGATCTCATGATTACAAAATAATAAGTTTGAGTATTTATCAAAAAAGGGCAAAAAGGAAAAACAAAGGTATTGGATGTGAGTATTGCAAATATAGGTCTACTTGTATAATTAAGTAGCTTTATCAATTTATTTATAAGATAAATTACGTCTACACATCTTAAAATATGCTATAACTACATATTAGTTTTTTTTATTTTAAAAATTACAAAATATTCTCTCGATATTTAGGATATTATTGTAAATATTAATAGAAATATCTAAAAGATATACTTTCTTGTAGTGATTCTAGTCAATTCGATTACTAAGAGACGAGGTTCATTGAGTTTGATAAAATTTCTCAATCAATTTTGTAGTTCCAAAAATTTTCGTGAAATAATCCAATACTGCGATTACTTTTTTCTTTTTTTAAATTCAATTCATATATAATATTATATTTTGAACTTGTAAGGACCATATAAGTCCCAAATTCCAATTAAAAATCCAACCAAAAAAGAAAAAAAAGAAATGCAATCTGTAATTATTTCCCACTTTGATAAACGATAAATTTTGTTAAGTTGATGTGTATCAGAATAGAGGTATTTACAACTTTTAAAATTATAGAAATTAATTCACAATTACACTATACGTTAATGAATGTAGACTTAATTTGTCCTTAATTACATTGTAGTCTTTTTATATAATTGAATAAGATACCGATCTCGAATTATAGATGCTACATTGAATCAAATTAAGTCGTGATGTTTGTGTAAAATTAAATCAGCTTTGTCCACAACTCTTTAGGTGAATGGCCCGGTACTATGGCCCGGGCCCTGCAAGACGGAACCAGGTTCGTCTTCTCATAGGAATCCCAATCCCCCATGCGAGAAAGTCAAACAATTATTCTTTTTCAAATCTCATTTCAAAACAATTTTTTGTGGGAAAATAATTTTTTACCATCTGAACTATAATTTTTTTTAGATTTTGTCATCTAAACTTTTTTTTGTCTTCGGTTGCCATCTAAATTATACGATTTTTTGACTTTACCACCTGGAACAAGTTTTCGGCCAAAAAAGTCGCCGGAACAGTACCACGTGCGTGACACATGATTTTGCTGGGGGTATTTTTGTCATTTCGCATGTAGAAAAATTATTTGTAAAAGTGTTGTTACTCGGAGTCGAACCCGAGTGGTTAATGAGTGTATCCACACACATTACCACTTGGCCAACCAATATACTTAGTTAATATAAGGCAAATTCATGTATTTATACATTATTTGTATAAATTCAAATAAATATATTTTAATATCAATTTGATTACTTGTTTAAATTCAAATAAATATATTTTAATATCAATTAGAAATCTACAAAAATAAAATGAATAAAAAATATTTTTTAAAGAAAATTTGATATTTCTAATGTAATTATATTTTTTTTAAACAAGGGACAAAATAAAGTTGATTAATTTTAATAATCATTCTAAGAAATAAATTTTACCTTTCTAATTAATTAATTTTAAAAATAAATTGACAGAAATTATTTTTTTAAAGAAATGGGATAAAAATAAATTTAATTAATTTAAAAAAGAAATTGATAGAAATTATTATTTTTTAAAGAAATGGGATAAAAATAAAATTAATTAATTTAAAAATGGATAAAATTTATTTCTTAAAAAGAGAAAAAATAAATTTGAATAATGGATAAAAAATTTTCTTTTTAAATTTAATTAATTTAAAAATGGATAAAATTTATTTTTTTATATTAATTTTTTAAAATAAATTAATTGTTTTAAAAAAAATTAATCAAATTTATTTCTTCACTTTTTTTAAAAACTAATTATATTAGAAAAATTAAATTTTCTTTAAAAAAATAATTTTTATTAGTTTTATTTTTGTGGATTTCAATTTGATATTAAAATATATTTATTTGAATTTATAAAAGCAATGTACAAATATATGCATGTGCTTTATATTTATCAATGTGTTGGTTGGCCAAATGGTAATTGGTGTGGATACACTCATTCACCACCCGGGTTTGACTCCAAGTAATAATATTTTTACAAATAATTTTTCTACATGCGAAATGACAAAAATACCCCCAGCAAAATCATGTGCCACGCACGTGGTACTGTTCCGGCGACTTTTTTGGCCGGAAACTGGTTCTAGGTGGTAAAGTCAAAAAATCATATAATTTAGATGGCAACCGGAGATAAAAAAAAGTTTATGTGGAAAAGCCCAAAAAAGTCATAGATCGGATAGTAAAAAATTATTTCCCCATTTTTTTTTTTTTTGAAACAAGTATCGATTTTCTAAAGCCATTCAATATAAAACATATAATAAATATATCAAAATAAGTAAATTAAAAAGAAAAGAAAAAAACTGCAAAAGCACATGGTTTGTTAACTATTCCTGAGGAAGGACAATAACCTACCAACCAAACAGTAGTAATTATACCTCCAGAACCGTATCTGAAAATACAAGCAAACTTTGCCTTTTCATTTAAATTTACCCCAACCCCACCTGTCCCACGACCCCCGCCCCCCCCCCCCAACCCCCCCAACCCTTCTTTAGCACTAATCTTTTTCCTCAAATCTTCCCTCTCTTCTAAATCAAAATTCATCTTAATATTTGAATCCATCATTTTTTTATTACATAAAAGGTAGAGACTCAACGTCGCTTCGTTGACTAAAGAATCCTAATCCATCATTTCGACAAAACTCATGGGACTAAGTTCAATTTAATCACCATAATTGGATCAAGACACAAGCGAATTAAGCCCTAAGCTGTAATTTTATTAAATTGTTTCTTTGGAATATTTTTTATTACTCGTACGGCATATTGAATTAGGCCCCTACCCCCCAACACCCGGCCCCCGCCCCTGCACGTTTCTTGGCTTTTTCCTGTGATGTCATTTTTGCTTGGTGTTGTAATATATATATATATATATATATATTGTGAAGTGAAATTCAGCTTAAGTGTTCGTTGCAGAAGGGTAGTTGATATATATGTATATATATCTACAGCTTCTTCTTCTGCTTCTGCTGCATGCTTTATAACTTACAGAAAAAAGTGATTGTTTTTTCTGAGCTTTTTCATGGAGCAAGCAGCAAGCGACAAAATAAAATCAAAGATGGAAGATTATGAAGTGGTGGAGCAGATTGGGAGAGGAGCTTTTGGCGCTACTTATGTTGTTCTTCACAAAACTGACAAAAAAAGGTTACAATTTTTTTTTTCCATTTTCTTGAATAATTGTTCTTGGTCTTGATCATGGTAAAAGCTTTTCTGGGATTTTAGATTTTGCTTCTAATATTGTGATTGTTGTTCTTCCTGTTTAATTTGTAATCTCTGTAGGTATGTTTTGAAGAAGATTCGTCTGGCTAAGCAAACTGAAAGGTTCAAGAACACTGCACATCAGGAGGTCATTCTCAAGAAACCGACTATTCTCTCTAGTGCTTTTGCTTGCAAAAAGTTTCTGTGGCTTTTGTTTTTGTTTTTCTTTTTGTTCCCCTGAAACTTTAATCCCTCATCATTATTAGGTCACAAACATTCCATTTTGGCACAACTGCACATTCATTTCCAAAGTACCTACGTCTCTGTGAGAAAGTAAAGAATGCTGCAGTAATATATCAGTAGACAAAAAGAATAGTTAATACAAAATGTAGTTAAGAGGTGATTTTTTATTTTTATTTTTTGTTTTTAACTTGAGTTTCACCCTTTACTTCTAGCTACAATGTCAACTCCTCTTTAGAAACTAGTAATTAAGCGACGGAGCCAAAAATTCAACCATAGGCAAAGGAAATTTTTCAATATATAAAGACAATATATAAATATATATATGAAGGGGGCGGCCGCCTCATCCAGCCTCCATTTGGCTCTGTCCTTCCAATAGTAACATTTCATAAAGTAAAACTTCACAAAAGAAACGAATGATTGATAGTTAAGATCTAGAGCAATCCAAGTAAGCTAGCCTTTGTGACCAAATATATATATATATATATATATATCATAAAGATAATGAGGTAAAATTAGGCAATGTATCTCCAGTTAAATTTGTAAATGTGTAAACAAGATAATATTTACATGATGTAGTTAATTTTTTCTTGCAGATGGCATTGATGGCTAAACTCAACTACCCATACATTGTTAAGTACAAGGATGCATGGGTGGAGAAGGTAATTACATTAGAATCCAGTTTCAAATGACTTGTTCAGATCAAGGACCATGTATGATATCTTCAAAGTGAAACTTTATCTCAGTACTCAATACATTCTCATACCGAGCTAAAAAAAATGCGTATTCTGATGAATCAGGACTCATTTGTGTGCATCGTAACATGTTATTGTGAGGGCGGAGACATGTGAGTATTCGATAGGCTTATTTTCAAATTTTGGTAAAAATTAAATTGTTTTCGACTTATTTGGCCTATATCATATCTCCTCAGGGCAGAGATGATAAAAAAGGCTAGAGGTGTACATTTTCCTGAAGAGGTAATCGACTTAAAATGAATAATTTCGAAGCTTTTGAAGACTTATAATGAAGCCATTTGCTTTGCAGAAGATATGCAGGTGGCTGACTCAGTTTCTATTAGCTTTGGATTATCTTCACTCGAATCGTGTCCTTCACAGGGATCTAAAGGTACGCGTTTCTTTCGTAAATTATAGTTTTAACTTGCATGATTCTCATTTTAAATAAATTTCTTTGTGATGATGACTCCAGTGCTGCAACATTTTCCTTACAAAGGACGAAGAGATCAGGCTTGGTAAGAAGAATGTTACAGTATATATGTGGTATACTGTCATTTTCATATGTGTGTGTCTTCTGAAGAGAGATTTGCAGGTGACTTTGGGCTTGCAAAACTTCTCAGCAAAGATGATCTTGCTTCATCCGTAATGACCCCCCCCTCCTCCTCTCTCTCTCTAACTTGTGATTGCTTTGTTCACACTTCATTTTTGACTTGCGACTTGTAATTGACGTCTGGTTCTGTAATGTTTAGGTCGTCGGAACTCCAACCTATATGTGCCCAGAAATACTAGCAGATGTACCGTATGGCTACAAATCAGATATATGGTCTTTAGGTACATATAGTGTGATATCTTTTATGATGATATACATATTTATATCTCTGGCAATAAAACTTGTGCCATTTTTCTCAGGCTGTTGTATGTTTGAAATAGCTGCCCATCTACCCCCATTCAGGGCTCCAGTAAGTCTCTTAAGTTTCTGCTATCTTCATCAATATTAATTGCCTCGAGTTTCGCCTTTTTACGTTTATCCAAAAAATGTTGATCAAACAGGACATGGCTGGCCTTGTTAACAAAATCAACAGATCCACCATTTCTCCTCTCCCGCCAGCATATTCTTCGTCCCTGTGAGTAAATGGATCAAGCGTCTACTTTTAACCCCATAAATTGTTTCAGTTCGTGTTATAATCTGAATACGGTACTTCTGTATAATCTACTGCAGGAAGCGACTGATCAAAAGCATGCTTAGAAAGAGCCCCGAACATAGACCAACGGTTAGTGATACAAATATACATAGCAAATTAAGTTTGTCACGAATTTAAACTTTACATATTAGCGGTGGTAGCGCACTTGATGCTTGTAGTTTATCATATCATGTGATATTGCAGGCTGCAGAGCTCTTGAGGCATCCACATTTACAACCATATCTTGCTCAATACACCAACTTATCTCCCGTGTTCCTTCCCGTAAAATCTGAAATGGACTCCAAATGTAAACCACCAAAAGTTCAGCTGTCTGAAAAGAACAGCAAGCCTAACAGGAGGACTAAATCAGAAGTACCTATTACAGTCGTGAGAATCGACAGCGATTGCCTGAACGAGATCAACATCATCAACTCCGGATCATCATCAGATAATCACAACACTCGTGAGCACGCCAAGGAGAACATAAATTTGGCAACTTTGCCCCAGCGTAACAGTGATAAAATCGATGCTACTAAAGGCTTGGATTATCAGAAAGCGCAAGCTATGGAGTCATTGCTCGAACTCTGCGCGCAGCTTCTCAAGCGCGAGAGGATTGAGGAACTTGCGGGTGTGTTGAAGCCGTTTGCGGGAGAAGAAGCCGTGTCGTCTAGAGAAACTGCTATTTGGCTGACAAAGGGGTTGATGAAGATACATAGAAAAGATGGAGAAGCCTTGCAGCAATAGATCAATGCTGGTGCATTTTTTCTTGTAAATTGTAACATGTAGTAGTTTTTTGTGGTTGTGTGGTAATTACATTAACATAAGTTATTCAATGGGAAATTCTTGCCTACATCAAGTTCGGCCATATTAGGACCAATCACGTGATGAGTAATCCATTTTTTACAGCCTTTTGATCGTAAGTAAATATATACAGTTAGTAATCCTTCTAAATGACAGGTAATTTGGAAAAAAAAAATAAAAGAAATTATGCCATAATATTTTAGAATGGTAAAAAAAAGGAATCATGCTCATTCAATAATATACCAAAATCGAAACTGTCACAATTCCAACGTTGAGATAATAGTATGACAGAGTGAAATTAGCCTAAATCAAATCAAATAATCAATACTGTATAATTCTATAACCCAACCGTTACACACCGCCAACGGCTATAAATACAATGGCTTCTCACGTTCTCAGCCACTCATCATCACCACATCTCTCTCTGTCTCTCTCCCCTCTCTGTCTCTCCATCTCTCTCTATATCACTCTTTCTCTAAAATGGCTCAAATGGGAGTTTCCAAAGCTGCAGTCTTGACAATCATTCTGGTTGTGTGTGTGATTTCGACAGCTGTCGGGGCGCACAACACCGGCTATTCGCCGGCACCGGCGCCAGGGCCCGACGCGGGAGCAGGGCTTTGCAGCTGAGCTATCCCGAGTGCCTTCATGTACTTATTGGTGCTTCTCGCACTTATTGGCCTGAATTAATGATCATATTCATCATAGTATGAGTTCGAAGAAGTACCACTTATGGAGAAGCCTATCTATTCTATATTTATCTATCTACGTATGTACAATGTTTCCTCATCCTCTATGGGGATGATATTGTGATCACAAATATTTGTTTGTTATTCACCAATAAAAGATCATGTTGCTCATTATGGTAATATATTCACTTTTTTTTCACACTCTTCTCTTCACTGAGTATTGTTGATTGTTGTTGAGTGCATGACTAGAAGAAAATTTGTGATTCTTGGAAGGTTTAACACCTTAGAAAATTTATTTTATGCTCGATAATATTGTAGTATATAAGGAGTTACACAAATACCAATGGATATGTTTTATCCGAACTTGACAAATTTCAAGATTTAATAAAAAATATAACTAAAGGACATTCTTGATTCACCATTTTGTGGGAGCTGGACTGTCCTGACTCTTGAAGTCCGGACGAGGATACCTACTTGTATATATGTGATCTGACCATAATTTTTATAAATTGAAGAGTTCACAAATGCCAAATGAGTTAAATATTGAGACACTCCATTAAGTATTTGTGTCAAAGGTTTATCCATCATTTCATATGAAGCAAATAAAACAATCCACTCTAGAACATTAAATTTTAGAGTGCTCCTATAGAAGATTTTCAATCAAACATGTACCGTAACTTTCACAACTCTAAAGTTCAATAATGCATAAATATATGATAAATTCATATACATGCATATATATATATATATATATATATATATAGAGAGAGAGAGAGAGAGAGAGAGAGAGAGAGAGCACATCAGCATTTGCTGTTTTCAGCAGAAGACACATGAGCATTACATACTCTTTTGCATCATTGAACAACATAAAATGGTGAACATCCAACTTAGTGTTATTCAATATCAAAAATTTGATTCTTAGTCGCCACTCCTTTATTACACAAGTAGACATTATTTCGAAATCGTACTATATTTGCATTAGATGCAATTTTTGTTTGGAAAAACAATGAATTGGTTATTTTAAAGTTTATCTTGAATTGTCTTGTGATGACAATTTTGTGAAGTATACGAAATTAATGTACATTTAGAATTAGTTTCCTGTTTAAAGAATATTTTTTACTATAAATATATTTTACCATACTGAAATTTATCTTATTATTATTATTAAAAATATATTTTCTATTGATTTGATAATTGAAATATATAAATCACCGTATATATGTATATATATAATAAACATAAAAAAAATTATGTGTACACAGAACTACAAAATAACTTTTTCAATTATATTTGTGGAAATATATTTTAATTACATATTAATAGAGAACGTATAAAATATCGCAGTTGAAAAGTTTCTTAAACCCTTCCTGAATTTCCCACAGCTCTCTGCCCATCAATGGCGTCCAGATTCTCATCGCGGTTTCTCCGCCGCCATCTCCTCAGCCACCACACCCCACCACACGTCCCCTGCCACCACTTCACCAGCGCCGCCACCACCGCCGCCGCCATACTCCTGCCAAAATCTTCCCCACTTACACAAACCCTCTTCAATTCACACCGATCCCCCATCTTCAACCACCACCAACACCCATTTTTCCGCTTCCTGTCTACCCGATCCGTTCGCCCGGTCCGATCTAGCAAGCTCGACATCGGGGCCCGCGCCCGCCAGCTCCAGACCCGCCGCCTCTGGACCTACGCCCTGACCTTCAGCTGCATCGCCGGATTCATAATAATAGTCCTCAATCAATTCCAAGATCAATTAGTCTTCTACATAACCCCCACCGATGCGCTGCAAAAGTACCACGCAAACCCTACAAAATCCAAGTTTCGCCTCGGCGGCCTCGTGCTCGAAAGTAGTGTGGCTCAAATCCCTGCCTCGCCGGAGATTCAGTTCGTGATCACCGATTTGATCACGGACATTTTGGTCAAATACGAGGGCAGTTTGCCCGATCTGTTTCGCGAGGGACATTCCGTGGTCGTTGAAGGGTTTATCAAGCCGTTTGATGAGGAAATCAAGAAGAAGGAGGAGTCCATTTTGAGGAACAGCAGTAAATTGGGGGTTTCTGAGAAAGCGAGGAGTTTGGAGTGCTATTTTTCAGCTACTGAGGTTTTGGCGAAGCATGATGAGAAATATATGCCCGCTGAGGTCGCCAATGCAATCGAGAAGAACAAAAAGTTGATTGAAGAGAAGGAGAATAGCAGGGGGGAAGCCTTGATTGCTGCTAGTGCTAATGGTAATGCTGGGGCGGTGAAGGCGTGATCGTGCATTCGGTTAGTTAATTCTTTCTGTTTTGTTTTGCTAAAATTTTGTCTTGGGTTTAATTCAGTTTACTATGATTCTTATACACATGATGAATTTGATTATAGTTGTAATAATAGTTGGGTACCAAATGAGGGGAGGATGAGATAGGATATTGATTGAGGCGATGTCATAGTTGCTGTTGTAGTGAGGTTTGAATGGAGGTTTGGATTGAAGAATAGTTGTATCAGTGCCCCAAGAATGACGGGGTTTTTGGATTTATGCCCTTTAGAGTTTTGTGATCCTCTGTTTATTTTTCATTATCATGTGCATGTTTCTAGTAATCATTATCAATTATGATTCTTTTATCTCAATTGAGTTGAACTGAAGTGATTTCTATTTGTTTCGTAACTTGTTGACCTTGGGGCAAGTGGAATTCTGTAATACCTTCATGTACAACCTAATAATTGTGTTACAGAACTTGCCAAAAGAGATGTGCTTGAGTGATTGGCTGGATAGCTTTAAAAAGAGTGATCGGTATGCTAGATAGTAGGTAATACACATGGGACATCTTTTCTGAAACATTACGTGTGATGCTTGGATGGACCAAGCGTATTGCTCTTCATCATAATGCTATTTAGAAATGAGCTAGATGGATGGCCTCCAAAGGACCCCAAATCAATAGAGGCAAATTTTAGTAGCATAGATGTGTTGAACCTAAGCTCACTCATACATAGAAACGAAATAATATTTATTCCAGACCAAAAAAGAAAGAGAAGTTACAAATACAAACAGCCTTATATTATTCAAAAAGGCATGTCTTATCACCTAGAGCACAACTTTATTATCCTATGCACAAATTTATTATCATAAGGTGCGACATTCTTGAGCACAACTTTATTATCACATGCCAAATGGTTACGGCATTCTTGACCGCAATATAGTTAATTATTTCACTTTTTGACATAGATAACCGGATCAAGAGTTATAGGAGCAATTTTGGTATCATTCACAATAGTATTGAGATCTTCCTCACCCCTTCCCAAATAAGATTTCATAAACGCAACTACAATCCCTCCAACGCTTTTTCTCATAAGATCCCTTGGACCTTCCCCACTCTTGACCATGTAACTCATGCGGTTTGCGATCCAATCATCCAACATGTCAATATGACCATAATCCCTTGTAAGAAAATAGCAAGCAGGTGGCTTGTCCTCATTAAACAACTCAGAGTGGTTAATCCCATCGGGGGCAGATGGCAGAAACATGCCTTGTGATTGGTTACCGTAGCTAGTGCCCATCACGGCTTCTGGAATGGACATTTCAAAACATCGAGGGATGTATTCAAGGATCTTGGGTGGAGGCCGGTTTGATATGGAGGAGCCTGGCACCAGATCGATCCCTATTAATGCCTTGAATTTGAGGGGTGTCCAGTTATCCCTTATTGATGCTTTTTCCTTTCTGTGGGATTTTAGGCCACGACTCCTTAATACCAAGGCAAATGCAGTCTTGATACCTATTAATGGCTTGAATTTTGGGGGTGATGGGTTATCCCTTGTTGATGCTTTCTTTTTGTGGGATCTTTTGTCCAGTCTCCCTAGTGTCAAGGCAAATGCAGTCTTGCCACCCCTGCTGTGGCCCTGAAAGGGCAAGATTGTTAATGTATCCATAAACATTTTCAGGGAGCATGACAGGGAGGCCTGTGGATAGCCACTCTGTCACTTGGGCAGCACTCTGGACTTCCTCCAGGACGGAAATGGTTATAAGTCCATAGAACTAGCCAGGGAAATGATGAATACGTGTTAAATAAATTTACAGAAAAAACAAGTGTAAGGAATCAAATTGCAATAGTGAATAAAAATTACTAAATATAGATCAAATGACACTGAAATTCTCAGGACATGCTACTCTTGTACCAAGTAGTATCTTATCTGGAAAGAATTTGTCTGATTCGAGTTTGGGAATATTACTTTGTAAGCAGGTACTTGCATAAAGGGATGGAATCAAGAAGTTTAATCTTTGGGGAAAAATTGCATATGGCGTCTTTGGTCTTTGCACCTAACATTTCCCCCCTTTTTCTTTGTCTTGGAGGATATGGCTTAGGGTTTGCCTGTTTTTATTGATTCCATGTTGGTGAATTTTAATGTTACCACTTAGTAGGTTTTCCTACCAAGTTTCAATCCACTTAAGCTTGTAGCATCTATTGATTGCCTCACACCCCGTTTGATGATCAGGGGACAAAGTTTTAAGTTTGAATGAAATTATATACACAATAAGACCTTATGTGGACTTGAAGAGGACAAGTAGGCTACATTTAGAGGCCTTTCTTTGCTCCGTCGTTGCTTATACGATTAAGAATGTGGGGTGAGTGCGTGTGAAGTGTGTGTTGTAGCCATGGGAAGCTATGTGTTGTCGGAGGTTGGTGAGCATGAAACCATGGCAGAAGAGCAGCACAGGATATGTGCCCTTTGTGAGTGGCGCAACAATGAACAGTTCCACCGGTGGTCTTGAAGAATGTCTGGTTCCCACTGTGATAGTGGTCACCTTCAAATCTCCCATCTCCAAAGCTTTCTCAGAT